>SJYV01026573.1:113251-132476 GCA_006410875.1 Neotragus pygmaeus | reverse complement strand
GACTCATCTCCAGTTGGAGCCAGGTTTACAGGGAGGCCACTGTTATCCTGTGTTGTGATTGGAAGGATTTCCAGCCATGTGCCCCCACACTTGGAATTGACTCTCAAGGTCTTCGACTATTTTTGTTCCCTCTGCCTACTCCTCTTGGAAGAGAGAAATGTCCTTAACTTCCTGCCTCTGAAAGTTATCTCTACCTTGTTGGGATTGACCTGCTTACATCCTTTCTCCTAAACACTGCCTCATCTTTGCAGCTCCATGGCTCCGCCACATTTTCATTTTTCCCCTACTTCACTGGCTATTCATTCTCAGACTTCTTTGCCAGTATTTCCCTTCCCTGGGTTTCCCCAGTGGCTTAGTGGTAAAGAATCTACCTGCAATGCAGGAGACGTAGGAGATGGAGGTTTGATCCCTGGATTGGAGAGATCCTCTGGAGGAGGAATGGCAACCCACTCTATTATTCTTGCTGGAAAAANGAATTCTGGAGACCAGCTGGGATCAGCTGGGAGCTGGGCATGATCAACCTTATTGTCTATTTTTTTCTTCAGGTCAGAGTTCTTTGTTTTGCATAGAATGGTGAGGAGGACCTGAAGGGGAAGTTTTAACTCCAGACTATTTTGAGCAGTATTACTTTCCTTAAATGAGGCCCTCTAAACCTATATGGGAGGCAAAGGCCAGTTTTTGGAGTTTCCTCTGAATATCTGGTGGAGAAGGCAATGACACCCCACTCCAGTACTCTTGCCTGGAAAATCCCATGAACGGAGGAGCCTAGTAGGCTGTAGTCCATGGGGTTGCGAAGAGTCGGACATGACTGAGAGACTTCACTTTCACTTTTCACTTTCATGCACTAGAGAAGGAAATTGTAACCCACTCCAGTATTCTTGCCTAGAGAATCCCAGGGACAGGGGACCTGGTGGGCTGCCGTCAATGGCGTCGCACAGAGTCAGAGATGATGGAGCTGACTGAATAATAAATTTGTCTTTAAGAATAAGTTTGAGGCATCTGGGTCCAAATTAGTGTCCTTTCTCAGTGCCTCCCTGAGTNACACACACACACACACACACACACACACACACTCTTTTCTTCCTCACTTTTCCCATTCAGGATCTACTTAAATACCGTTTTCTGATGGCTGGGTATCCAGTGCAGTTTGTGTTATTTTGTAATGTACTCTCGCTCCTTTCTCGCCCATGCTCTTCTACGCTCAAGTACGTTGTGTATTGATGCCTCTCTTTGCTGTCACTGCTGTGCAAGATCTCTCAGCAGGACTTGCCCGGCTTTCTTCTCCAGACCTGAGACTCTGGCACCTTCCTGTTGGTAACCTGGGCTCTTGAGACGGCTGTGTTAACGTTGCTTAGGGCCACCTGCATTTCCAAGAATGGTCAGCGATACAAAGAAAACGAATGTGAAAATGTTAAGGAGGTTCTACTTTGGCTAAGTGTTCCTTAAATAAGTGGTGCCCTATCGATCTGGAGAAGGCAACGGCACCCCACTCCGGTACTCTTGCCTGGAAAATCCCATGGACAGAGGAGCATGGGGAGCTACAGTCCACTGGGTCGCAAAGAGTCGGACACGACTGAGCGACTTCACTTCCTTTCACTTGATCATTATCAAATTAAATACCAAGTGAGGGTTTTAAATGGCATGTTTTGAGCATTTCTCTGTTGTTTCATCTTGTCCTTCAACAAAGTTTTGTTCAACCCGAAACAGATGCAAAGGTATCAGGATGCAGGGATGTTTCCAGCATAATTTTATAAGGAGGCTTCCTGGACGTTCCCTGAAGGCACTATGAGAAGAGCAGTTCATGAACACGCATGATGCTTCTTTCTCTTTTCACTTGTATGTTTTTAAAAGCTAAAAGTAGTCCTCCAGAGACTTCCCTGGTGGTCCAGTGGTTAATACTTGACTTTCCAATGAAGGGAGTGGGCATGGGTTCAATCCCTGGTCAGCAACTAAGATCCCACATACTGCATGGTGTGGCAAAAAATAAATACACAAAACATGAAAAATAAAAATAAAAGATATTTTTACTGACGGACCTTAGTGCTGGCTTCATGATAGAAGGTACATACAGTGGATTGTGCTGTTTTTGAAATTATGCATGTAGAACAAGGTCATATTATACAAGCTTGTTCCTTGGAGTGTATAATACTGGATAACTAACTATCCATATTTATGCTTTGGAGAATTAATTTCATTTTATTAATAGTGCTCCTATTTCTATTTGAATTTAATCTATCCTCTTTAAGTTTCTCTTCACGAATTTTCTTTTATCATCAATAGTTTTTACACCTCAGACATGTCTATAAATGTTCCTTTAGTAGGGTTAAATTATTCTGTTAAACTCACTCAAATTTTTTTACCTGAATTTTTTTCACTGTCGATTTTTGTTAATACCAAATACATTCATTTGATATACATGAATAATATATTCATGTATACATTCTAGGTTAATGCCACTTTTCCCCAGTGTTTTAAATATATACATATATTTAATGTAAACACTCTGCTGCTGCTGCTGCTAAGTCGCTTCAGTCATGTCCGACTCTGTGCGACCCCACAGACGGCAGCCCATTGGGCTCCGCCATCCCTGGGATTCCCCAGGCAAGAACACTGGAGTGGGTTGCCATTTCCTTCTCCAATGCATGAAAGTGAAAAGTGAAAGTGAAGTCGCTCAGTTATGTCTGACTCAGCGACCCTATGGACTGCAGCCTACCAGGCTCCTCCATCCATGGGAGTTTCCAGGCAAGAGTACTGGAGTGGGATGCCATTGCCTTCTCTAAATGTAAATACTCTAAATTCAATTAAACTTTAGATATTTTCAAATGTTTCCAGTGTTTTCTTGCCTTTGTGATTATTGCTGAGAAGCCTAGCCAGTACAATGTCTTTCACTTTCAAAGTTCTACCACTTACGTAATTAACTATCACAGAGATGGCTTAGAGAACATTCTTTACATTGAATGTTTTCATTTACAGTGTGAATTTAGGTCTCAAATCTATGTTGGGGTCAGTTTAGGTTTATCACTTCTCATAGAAGCTTTCTTTGTTTTTTAAAAATTAATTATGGACAAGGCCAACACCAGGTTTCTCGACATTGGTACTATTGACAGCTGGATGATTTGTTGTGGGTCAGAACTGTCCTGAGCTTAAAAATATTGAGCAGGATCCCTGACTCCTACCCACTAGACACCAATAGCACAGTAGCATCTCCCATTAGTTTTCACAACCAAAAATGTCTGGAGACACTGCCATCTGGCTGTTTGGGGGTGAGGGAAATACGGTCTCAGTGGAAAACCATTGATTAAGACCAAAACCAACATGTTGCCAGGGGCTCTTCTTTGCAGGCGGTGTGTATGTGTGTACTTTTTCTAATTAATATTTTTCTTTTTGCTCTTTATTAATTTTTTTTTGGTCTTATTTCCAGAAAGAAAATCTACCTTTTTTGTGTGTATCATGAAAATCTGCTTAAATGTAACAACATTAAGAAATTCCAATAATTTGCTCTATAGACTCCCAAATAATTAAAAGAGAAAAATCACTGTTTAAGAGATTAAATTCTTCAGTAAATTATGTCATGGTTTAAAGAAGTATTTATAGAGTATCTATTATGTAGCTGGTATTAATATTCTTAGACAAGTTTATAAATTATTAACTACATTGGTATTAATACTACTAATAGTCAATCATTGTCACTGTTGTAACAGTAAAATGCTTATTAGAACTCGGTAAACAGATATATGTACAGGATGATTGTAAATAAATGAAGAATAAACTCAGCTGCACATCTGAAGATCCTAACCATCTATTATATACCTTCCTAGTAACGCCAGATATACAGAAGTAAAACAAAGTTCCTAAAAAGATGACAGTAATTATGCAAAACCAACATAGGCTTACAATAAAAAACACCCCTTTATAGTTTAGGTCAAACACAGAAGAATGTGTGAATATATACCGCAGTCAAGGCACGGAATTAATGAATATGATTTGGCAAACTTTTATTTCAGAATTCCTTTGGACCATAAGATTTTTATAGAGAATAGTTGAGTCACAGTCTAGATTTTTTACTAAAAACATCTTATCCAATAAAGAGAACTAAATTTGGAGTTCTTTGTGTTTGTCTCTAGTGTAGCAAACATATTGTGAATTCTGCCTCCCAGATACCATTTTCTGTCACTCTGGGTCACACAGCTTCCATTTCTTTTGCATAGCTGTCCCCTGCTGGCTGGGTCCCTCACTGACAACACACAAGTGCCAAAGAGAAGCTGACCACGTCCGGCTACAGGGCGGGGCCTGGAGATGAAACCTGGTCAATTTGCTCAGGCATATCACCTGAAATGGTCCGGTCAGAGTGAAGCTTAGGAATTGTCTACTGTTTGTGGAAGAGACCCTTACGCTGATATTTTGTGATTATGAGAAGAGGGTGTCCCAACAAGGCAGGCAGCCCTAAGTGTATTAATTAGGACAGGGTCTAATGATTCAAGTAGCCCATTAGTAGAAGGAAGTGTTTCCCAGCCCTTATTTTGGGCTGTGTGAGTGAGCATTGCCTTTCTCCAAGCAAACACCACACTAGGCTGGAATAACAGTGTTACTAATATTGTTGTCATTGAAAATCTGTGTAGGAGAGAAATAAAGGATTGTTGCTGTTTATTTGCTAAGTCATATCTAACTCTTTGAGACTCTGTGGACTGTAGCCCACCAGGCTCCTCTAGGGACTTAATTTCTTCAAATGTTGCTTTAGGGATACAGTGACTTATGACCCTGTGCGCCTGACAGCATGCAGAGGTAAATATGGTTGTGGTGTCCTGATAACTTAGGTCAAATCTTTTAATCTATGGTAAAACTTTTCTGACTTATATTGGTGATAGTTACCATGCTGCCCAAGTGCTCAGAAACAAAACCCAATCAGCTCTTGGCTTCTTATCTACACACTGTAATGACTGATGAAGACCTTTTAGTTCAGTTTATTTCAAATGCAGAAAAGTTTTCCACATTTAGTCATGAGGAGCAAAGATCCATAATGTTACTCAATGTAAAGTGAAAGTCGCTCAGTCGTGTCCGACTCTTCGCAACCGGTCCATGGAATTCTCCAGGCCAGAATACTGGAGTGGGTAGCCTTTCCTTCTCCAGGGGATCTTCCCAATCCAGGGATAAAACTGGGATCTCCTCCATTGCAGGCAGATTCTTTACCAGCTGAGCTATGAGGGAAACCTTACTCAATACAGGAAAATCTTAAATCCTAATCATGCAAGTCATAAAATATACTAACTTAAAAGAGTTCATAGAGAAGAGTGTGCTTGTAGTCTTAGCTCGAATCTTGCTCCCTCCACTTACTTCAGTGACTTATATGATCTCATGCCATCTACCAAATCTCATGGAGCCTTAGTCTATGTGGAATGAGTTAATCTCACCTCACTTACAATTCTTAAACATCATATTATATATACATGCCCAGTAGATTTTTTTGCACACAGTGGGTGCTTAATACATTTTAGCTGCTCCCAGAAGAAAGCTCAGATGTCCCCTGTTTTTTGTTAGGGACAAAGCATGGAGACCCTTCAAGGATTAAAATGCTAAAACAATTGCACCAGATTCAGCATGCAGTTCATTTAAGAGAGAGAGTCAACAGCCCAGTGCTGTTGAGTGACCCCTAATGGTGTCCTCTGGCAATAAAAGAGGATGATCTCTCATATACTTGCAGTATATGTAGCAGTCTTGTACACTTTGCTCTTTGAACTTCCTAAATAAAAGTTAAAAATACAGTTACCTATTCAACTTTTTCTTCTTCTCAACAGAAGAAAATTGCATAACAGGGTTTTGTCAAAGAATCAGCAAAATTACTTTTGGAATTTGTACCTTGTCATGTATGATCACTTTTCAAGGTACTAAAAAAAAAAAAAAAAGCCTGAAAAACCTTCTTTTCTCCTATGGCTAACAGCTGTTGATTACTCTTCTATATTCACCCACTTTCAATTGTACTTCATTGATAAATTACTTTTTTTTTAATTGAAAAGGTATTCTTAACATTTAAGTCTACAATATAAGAAAAAATATAGAAGGCAATTTTGAGAATTAGAAATAAGTATTTCCTTTATCCTTAAAGGTTCTACATAATGAATAATGGGATTTCACTTAAGTTAACATTGGGAATAAAATAATTAGGAAAATAACTACAGAGATAAGTGAAATGACAGTCCTTTTTCTGCCTTTCATTCTTCTCTCATATTTCAAGCATCCATCTTTTCACACTGAGTATTTCAAAACCCTGTCAGGTTATGACCACAATTATAATTTTTTTTGTTATATATTCTTTTTTTTTCCATGATCATCCTTTGTTATTTTTATTTTTTAATATAAATTTATTTATTTTAATTGGAGGTTAATTACAATATTGTATTGGAATTTTTTGGTATATATTCTATATGTGTATAGAATATATGTGCTTAGCCCTCAAATTACCATTTCAATTACAATGCAAATGGACACATTCATGCGATTTTATTTAAATGTATTACCTTTCTTTGACTGTTACATTGCCAACGGTGCTGTTCTTTTTGGTTCATTTTCTGTTGTTTTTAGGAACTAATATTTGCAATTACAGTGAATGAGAAATTGTGATTTGACCTATAGAAACTGGCTTTTTGAATATTCTTTTTCCATTGTTAAACCCTAAATGGTGTCATCAGTTTTGTTTCTATCATTTACATTTTTTTCATTACCTGTACACCATTCCAAATATGATATATTTTTTGGATTAAAGAGACTCATGGTTCTTTCATAGTTAGACATGTCAAAAATTTCACACTTATGATTTTTACATTTTCTGTCACTGAAAGGAGGTGAATATATTTCCTGCAAAATTTATATTTTATTGTCTACCTAATTTTTTCAAGCTGTCTAGTTCAATTCTTGCTTTCCCCCTCTCAAAAACACCATGTACCATCTAAACAATCACAATTTAGGGTTGAATGGTGAGGAAATTTCCATAGCTCCATTTCCCCAAGAGATTTTGACATTTAGAAGAATGTATACATTCTCTTACTTGTGTGATTATGTTTTTCTTTTCTCCTTTATGTGACTTCTGCCTTTTAACCTAAAATTGGGGAAACAAGAGGAGTTGGGATGTATAATGGCTAAAATCTGCCTAAAGTGGCTATTCTAGATGTTACAGTTCATCAGTAGTCAAGCTGGGAGCTGAACTAAAACCAGACTTTGAGCAAGTGTCTCCTCTCACTCTACTAGACAGATTATGGTTTCTACATCTGAATTTTTTTTGAAGCAATGAAATAATGATTTATTACCAGAGATAATAAAGTTAATCTGTTAATTACACATAAGAGGAAGTACTATGGATGGCATTGTTTTTTTGGTGGCAAGGACTCTTGCCACCAAAATATTTAAATTTAATTACATTTAGATGGTGTCTGTGTATTTTCTGTTAGACCTAACCCTAGATGCTAAATGCTTAAAGAGCAACCACTGACTTTTAGAAAGGAGCTTATTATTGAAAGTTGTCTGTTCTAACATAAACCCTACTTATTGATTTTGCTTTAATGATCGAGTCATTTAATATCGCCTTGTAGCTCTTTATTGACTATGTGAAAATAACAGCATTTCTCACCTCTCTAATGTAAGCAGTTTAATAAATTATTAATACTTATTGAGTATTTTAAACTACGGCTTTAAACTGTGTACACTAACAGATAATGGTATGTGAGAAAAATGCCTCAAGTGTGACCTCACCTGTGTTACGATGTTGACCTCTGCACAAACCCAGATAATGGCTGATGGCTTTTTCCATGAAATAATTGTTGATATGTTTCTTCAACACACTGCTTCTAACAGTCTTCTTCCTTTTCAAGGAAACTCAATGGTATGCCTTAGAGGCACTTCGTCTTTATCTCTTCTACTCTTTGTGAATAGTCAGTAGGAATCTTTCAGGGCTTCTGGAGCTATATTCATTTCCTACTTTCCTCTTAAATTGTCTCAGGCAGTTAAGCAGAAGTAAATAAGTCAGCTAAGTGTTCAGTTTACATGTGTTCAATCAAAAAATGGAATTTTGCACCACTCAAGATTATCCAGGTTGAGTAGGGGGCAACTCAGAGACATGATAGCCAGAGTCGGATTAGTGAAAAAAATGTAGCTATATAGTATGTATACAATGGAACTTTTTATGTGTGTGAGGCATAATTTATGTTAGTGAAAATGTCACCATGTTTTCTATATAGTTAACCCTTATATAAAATAATGAAAGGACTGAATCAGAAAAGTTTATCTATGTATAGTATATAAAAATACTTTCAGATATGCAAAGAATAGTGCCTAAGTATTTAGAGTGAGGTGCTCTTATATGATTCCAGAACTTAACAGCTGTTCTCTTAAAAGCCAAACACTCTAGTTTAGCTGTGATGAGGTTTTTAAGTGTGTATACCTGAAACAATCAATCAATCAATCACCTCAAATTCATTAAGTATGTATTGAACTCCCACCATAGGCTGATCACTGTGCTCAGAATTGGGTATACAAAGATCAATGGAAAGCAATTCTTGTTCTCAAGAAGTAGCACATGTATCAATAATAAAGAACAAAGTGCTAAGTGCTGTAAGAGAGCTATCGAAGCACATGAAAATCAGGAAAAGAATCATAAAAATGATGACAGGAGAGATGAATCTTGAAGAATGGGTAGGTTCTTTGCACATCAGAACACATGGTATGTTCTGGAAATGTCAAGATATTCTACTTGACTTGAGGGAAAAGATAGGAAAGAAATAGAGCTGATAAAAATAATGAAGCAGGGAAAAGTAAAAAGATGTTGGATTTCAAGAAACTTGAATGTCATGATAAATTTGGACTTTCGTCTCCTGGAAATGAAGAAACCTACAAGAAGTGCAAGCTTTAATGTACGGGTCAGTGATCCTCAGGAGGGCATGAGGAGGACAATATGGCCTCACAGGGATCATTTGATAATATTTACAGACATTTCTGGGCTTCCCTAATGACTCAGTAGTAAATAATCTGCCTGCCAACAGAAGAGATGCGAGTTTGATCCCTGGGTCAGGAAGATCCCCTGGAGATGGGAATGGCTATCCACTCCAGTATTCTTGCCTGGAAAATTCCATGGAAAGAGGAACCTTGGGCTACATACAGTCCATGGGGTCACAAAGACTTGAACACAACTTAGCAACTAACCAATAACAACCGACATTTCTTGTTGTCATGGTTTGTGATATTCTAATTAGCATCTAGTGAATAGAGAGGCATGGGGTGCTGTTAATCACCCTGCAATATGAAGGACAACCTCACAACAAAGAATACGTAGACCGCCATAGCAGTAATGCTGAGAAACCCCCGTGTAGCCTGTGGGATGGTTAGAAAGAGTTCTCCGTGGTGGACTGCTTTCTTAGGAGACTAATGCTATAGTTCAGATAGAAAACAAAATCAGAACTAAGAGACTAAAGGAACTTCAGAAGGAGACTCAGTGGATATACTGAAGAAGAATAATCTGTGCAAACTGGTAGTTTATTGAATGTAGATTGAGACAGAAACACTGAAAATGACTCTGAAGTTTTCGGACGTGGGTAACTCTGGGAATGACATTGGATCTAATAAAGTTGGGGAAGTTACATGAGTTTAACTTCGAATATATTGAGATTTCAGTTTCTGCAGCTCATCAGAGGGAGCTGTATCATAGGTAGTTACAAACTTAAGCATCAGGATATTTTTCTTTTTTCAAACACTAGATCTTTATTTAATGCTTTAATCTAGGCATATGGAATCATACAACCATCAGTCAGACATAACAGATGCCCACATTGAACTCCACACTCTTTAATCATAAAGATAAATCAGTGGTGTATGTAGATGATGTTGGCTCTTTTTTCATGAGAAATTAGTTGTTGTTTTTTTTAAATATTAATATGAGGTGGTAATGGTGTAGGAAATAGATAATCTCATTTAGTTCTGATGGGAATGCTGTAGGAAATAGGTAATCTCATTTAGTTCTGATGGGAATATTACCCAGTAAAAGGTATTGAGATGGTAATTTGTCAATGTGTTTAAGATCATCCTAAGTCTCTGCCAAGTTGCTCAAGTTGTAGGAAACAATCAGAGATGAATTAAAACTTCTCAGGGAAAGCAGTTATCATAGCATGGTTGATAAAAGTGTGTAGTTAAAAGTGATGCATGTGCCCCCAAAGTGGCATAGTATAAGATAAATCATCACAATTTCATAGGAGTTAACTCTAAGCAGACATGAGATTCAGTGTAGGGGAATGGCCAGTGGCATGTGGAAATATCCGTGACTTAAGGCTAAATGAAAAAAGAAATGCAATTATTTATGAACATCTTAGGTGAATAGGTACACATTTAAATAAAATATTTAATATTATTCTTAATATATATTTAAAAGTGATGTGCATATACTTATTTTCTGTGTTGCATGAAGGGTGATCAGGGTGAATGAGGCAATAACTGGGGGAAAAAACCTTAATGACCTTAATGAAAAACTGTGGTGTTCAAACTCCATCCTGGAGATGCCAGAATTCACTGAGAAATTATAAAGGGAGGTATAATCACTGTATTACATTGTTAATTTTAGAGTGAAGTCTAACACATGATTCTATGAATACACATATCCTAATAATGAGTATACAGTGGAAGTGACAAATAGATTTAAGGGACTAGATCTGATAGACAGAGTGCCTGATGAACGATTGATGGAGGATCATGACACTGCATGGGGGACAGGGAGCAAGACCATCCCCAAGAAAAAGAAATGCAAAAAAAGCAAAATGGCTATAGGAGGCCTTACAAATAGCTGTGAAAAGGAGAGAAGTGAAAAGCAAGGGAGAAAAGGAAAGATATACCCATTTAAATGCAGAATTCCAAAGAAGAGCAAGGAGAGATAAGAAAGCCTGTCTCAGTGATCAGTGCAAAGAAATAAAGGAAAACAACAGAATGGGAAAGACTAGAGATTTCTTCATGAAAATTAGAGATACCAAGGGAACATTTTATGCAAAGATGGACTCGATAAAGGACAGAAATGGTATGGACCTAACAGAAGCAGAAGATATTAAGAGGTGGCAAGAATACAGAGAACTGTACAAAAAAAGATCTTCATGACCCAGATAATCATGATAGTGTAATCACTCACCTAGAGCCAGACATCCTGGAATTTGAAGTCAAGTGGGCCTTAGGAAGCATCACTATGAACAAAGCTAATGGAGGTGATGGAATCCCTGTTGAGCTATTTAAAATTCTAACAGATGATGCTGTTAAGTTGTTACACTCAATATGCCAGAAAATTTGGAAAACTTATCAGTGGCCACGGGACTGGAAAAGGTCAGTTTTCATTCCAGTCCCAAAGAAAGGCAATACCAAAGAATGCTCAAACTACCACACAACTGGACTCATCTCACATACTAGTAAAGTAATGCTCAAAATTCTGCAAACTAGGCTTCACCAGTATATGAACCGTGAACCTCCAGATGTTCAAACTGGTTTAAAAAAAGGCAGAGGAACCAGAGATCAAATTGCCAACATCTGCTGGATCATCGAAAAAGCAAGAGAGTTCCAGAAAAACATCTATTTCTGCTATATTGACTACACTAAAACCTTTGACTGTGTGGATCATAATAAACTGTGGAAAATTCTGAAAGAGATGGGAATACCAGACCACCTGACCTGCCTCTTGAGAAACCTGTATGCAGGTCAGGAAGCAACAGTTAGAACTGGACATGGAACAACAGACTAGTTCCAAACAGGAAAAGGAGTATGTCAAGGTTATCTGTTGTCACCCTGCTTATTTAACTTCTATGCAGAGTACATTATGAGAAACACTGGGCTGGATGAAGCACAAGCTGGAATCAAGACTGCTGGGAGAAATATCAATAACCTCAGACATGCAGATGACACCACCCTATGGCAGAAAGTGAAGAGGAACTAAAGACCCTTTTGATGAAAGTGAAAGAGGAGAGTGAAAAAGTTGGCTTAAAGCTCAACATTTAGAAAACTAAGATTATGGCATCTGGTCCCATTACTTCGTGGCAAATAGATGAGGAAACAGTGGAAACAGTGTCAGACTTTATTTTGTTGGGCTCCAAAATCACTGCAGGTGGTGACTGCAGCCAAGAAATTAAAAAGCACTTACTCCTTGGAAGGAAAGTTATGACCAACCTAGGCAGCACATTAAAAAGCAGAGATGTTACTTTACCAACAAAGGTCCGTCTAGTCAAGTCTATGGTTTTTTCAGTAGTCATGTATGGATGTGCGAGTTGTTATAAAGAACGATGAGCACCAAAAAATTGATGTTTTTGAACTGTGGTGTTGGAGAAGACTCTTGAGAGTCCCTTGGACTGGAAGGAGATCCAACCAGTCCATTCTAAAGGAGATCGGCCCTGGGTGTTCATTGGAAGGATTGATGTTGAAACTGAAGCTCAAGTACTTTGGCCACTTGATGCAAAGAGCCAACTCATTTGAAAAGACCCTGATGCTGGGAAAGATTGAGGGCAGGAGGAGAAGGGGACGTCAGAGGATGAGATAGTTGGATGGCATCACCAACTCAATGGACATGGGTTTGGGTAAACTCTGGGAGTTGGTGATGGACAGGGTAGCCTGGTGTGCTGCAGTCCATGGGGTCGACGATCGACTTCACTTTCACTTTTATGTATTGGAGAAGGAAATGGCAACCCACTCCAGGGATGGTGGAGCTTGGTGGGCTGCCATCTATGGGGTCGCACAGAGTCAGACACAACTGAAGCTACTTAGCAGCAGCAGCTTTCTTTATAGACCCATACATACTGATTTTTTACCTCTTTCTACTGAGATCTAACAAGTTTAAATGAGACAAGTGAAAGTACTATTCAGTCAGTCATGTCCCACTTTTTGTGACCCCATGGACTGTAGCACACTGGGCTTTTCTGTCCATAGAATTCTTTAGGCAAGAGTACTGGAGTGAGTAGCCATTTCTCTTCCAGGGATCTTCCTGACCCAGGGACTGAACCTGGGTGTCTTGCATTGCTGGCAGATTCTTTACCATTTGAATCACCAGGGAAGCCCTGAGAACAAAGTACACATGTTTTAAAAAGACACAGATGGAATTAGAAAATAGCAAATCTGTAAAGGGCAATTGGTAGGCATGTAAGAATTGACAGGTACTTGGCAAGGCACAGGGAAATGCCAGGATTGCAACTAGAGTTCTTTTTTGTCCAAAACAGGTTCTCCATGCCTCAAACTTATCTTTAAGTTCTGGAGGAATTATTATTTATTTATTTAGAATTCATAGAATGCTAAGCTTAAATGAATAATCAACACTTCCTTGCAGTCATGCTATTTTCTCTCATATTTATCTTTCCCACACTTTGAGATGACCATTTGCATCTATTCTCCTAAAATCCTTGATAAAGCCTCCCATCCCTTTTACTTAAGGGTACACTTTCTTCACACATGATGGAGAAATGGAAGTTACTGGCCAACACTTTCCCGGTTGTTGATTGTTAAATGCAAGCGTACATCTATACCAATGTTTTTACTTTCTTCCTATTAAGAATTATTGAATATTGTGAATCTCTTTCCCCCAACCTTATTCAAGGAATTCTTCCCCTTTGTTCTCCATCTCCTAAATTGTCTTCAAAAGTATATTCTAGATTTTCTGTACCCCCTTTTCCTCTTTGTATTAACCTCTCCATCCTCCCCAAACTGAATTCTTTCCCTAACAATTCACTCAAACTTTTCTCATCAGGAACAACAGTGAATTTTGCTTTACCCTGAGCCTCCTGATTATATTTGTGTAGATTTTCCAGCAGGTTTCAACAGTCAGTCACTTGCTCTCCTTTGAAATACTTTCATGGAGCCAGGGCATCCTTTAGATTTTGCTGGCTGCTTACATTAGCATTATTATCTGTCTTTCCTCTACCCATTCTTTGCAGAATGAAGGATTCAGTGTGTTGCTTACCACCTTTCTACCTTTATCTCAAACTGTACTATGTTAGGGGTCATCTACTTTCCCGAGTTTTTAAATACCACCTAATTGTTAATAATTCCTATTTTTTTTTAAAGCCATCCTAGATGGCTGTTCTGATTTTTGGATGTGTATATACAAGTCAGTTTCCTTGTTTGTTTTATGGACATCTCATATAGTGTCCAAGCCAAAACTGTGAACTATTTTCTCCCTCATCATGCTAATTGGAATCATGCTTTCAGACACTAGTGCAAATCAGTTGTTGAGAAGTTATTGCTGTTCAGCCACTGTTTACTGTTTTTACCAACATCTTAATCTAATGCAGTTAGACTGATGCAGTGTATCTACTTATTGTCTTCCTTGTTTGTCCTGTCTTTCTTGATCTCTAGAATATTATTTTCTTATGGCAGGAACATTATTTTGTGCAAAATTGTGCACGGGTCACCTCCAAAATCCTGGACACCAGTGAGTTGTAAGGTTGTATATTTTTCTTCCAGTAGACAATTAAGGAGACAGTGTGACTTAAATAATTGAATAGGACATATTTAAACATGAGGAGTTACATACTGAATTTGATAATGTTATCTTTAGTAGACCATATGGTTCAGCTATTTTAAACATCTGCCAAATCAGGACATGAAACCTAGATATCGAAAACTTACAAATATATCAGATTTGAAGTGATTCACAATACTAGAATAACCTAGGATGCTTTCTTATATGTTAACTATATATTCCTATGTATTAACTTAAATATTAAATCACATTGCAAATAATTGTATTTTGATAAAAATACAATAAATGGCCTTGAACATGGTACTAATTTTAAAGAATTGTATTCAAAGCAGAAGGAGAGTTTGCTTCCTATTCTTTTGATTTAAATTCAGGTAGCATTGACAGCTCACTTCTCACTTGCAGGATATCTTCTGGGTAGCAGCTGGGACTGTGGTTTGCCGGTCAACTGATGTTCATATTTCTGTCCCTTCACTTTGGAATCTATACTCTACCTTTGTTGCCTTTGAGTGATGCTCACTTCGATTCCTTCATGCCCCATGATGCTGCCATCACCTAGCAGTAAATAACATATGCTGCCTTGTTTAAAATTATATTTAAACCTGGTTTCTCTCAACACTTTGGATGAACTTAGTTTTGCTCCTAACACTACAGTCTTTGAGTTATGAGAGTTTTAGAGGTATAATTTAGATGATGATTTTAGTGGTGGTAAAGAATTTGTGGTAAAAAAATATCATCGTTGATGATAATGATAAAGCAAGAATGTCTTAGAGTCTCTACACAGAGTAGACCTTGGATATGATGCTATGGGGCTGACTTAAATTAGCACCTACTTAATTTTAAAAAAGGAAGAGCTAGATGTTTCTTTAATTCCTTAAGGATGTATTTTAAAGGGGAGTCAGAGCACATCTGGCTCTCAAATTGTGACTTTTCCTCAATCAATAACCTCATCTCTAATGTACTTATGTGTTAAAATGCATCACCTTCTACTGGGCTATACAAAAATAAAATACTCCTTTATTTCAAGAGAACATTTACTTTCCAATTACAAATTGTGAGTTAAACACTGGACACTATGACTAAAGTTGTCAATAGTGTACTAAATTTGTGTTCAATGATTATAATATATAGTATCTTTAACTTTTAATTTATGCATATTAATGAGTTTACAATATCTAAAATACATATTTTAATGTCTGTTTATATACCATAGTTACAGAAATGTGCTTATTCCTCTTTTTTGCTAAATAAAATTCCATTATTGCCAACTACTATTTAAAAAGATCATATTTCTCATTTAACGTTTACCTAGCTCAAAATTGTAAGATAAACAAAAATAATTAAACATAGATTTCAAGCTGGTATTTAAGAATTGATTCTTCTTTGATATATCACACATTTTCATCACAGAAATAATTGTATCCATTTATATTTCTTTTAAAAAATTAATTTATTTATTTTAATTGGAGGCTAATTAATTTACAGTTCTGTGGTGGGTTTTGCCATACATTGACATGAATCAGCCATAGATGTACACGTGTTCTCCATCCTGAACCCCCCTCCCACGTCCCTCCCCATCCCTTCCCCCCGGGTTGTCCCAGTGCCCAGGCTTTGAGTGCCCTGTTTCATGCATTGAACCTGGACTGGTCAAATATTTCATGTATGGTAATATATGTTTCAATGCTATTCTCTCAAATCATCCCACCCTCACCTTTTCCCACAGAGTCCAGAAGTTTGTTCTTTATATTTGTGTCTCTTTTGCTGTCTCACATATACGGTTGTTGTTACCATCTTTCTAAATTCCATGTGTGTGCATTAATATACTGTATTGTTGTTACTCTGTCTGACTTACTTGGCTCTGTATAATAGGCTCCAGTTTTATCCACCTCATTGGAACTCATTCAAGTGCGCTGTTTTTTAATAGCTGCGTAATAGTCCATTGTGTATATGTACCACAACATCCTTATCCATTCATCTGCCAGTGGACATCTAGGTTGCTTCCATGTCCTGGCTATTGTAAACAGTGCTGTGATGAACACTGGGGTACACGTGTCTCTTTCAATTCTGGTTTCCTCGGTGTGTATGCCCAGCAGTGGGATTGCAAGGTCACAAGGCAGTTCTGTTTCCAGTTTTTAACTGTTCTCCATAGTGGCTGTATTAGTTTGCATTCCTACCAACAGTGTAAATGGGTTCCCTTTTCTCCACACCCTCTCCAGCTTTTATTGTTTGTAGCCTTTTTGATCGCAGCCATTCTGACCAGCGTGAGATGGCACCTCATTGTGGTTTTGATTTGCATTTCTCTGATAATGAGTGATGTTGAACATCTTTCCATGTGTTTGTTAGCCATCTGTATGTCTTTTTTGGAGAAATGTCTATTTGGTTCTTTGACCCATTTTTTGATTCAGTCATTTATTTTTCTGGAATTGAGCTGCATGTATATTTTTGAGGTGAATTCTTTGTCAGTTACTTCATTTGCTACTATTTTCTCCCACTCTGAAGTCTGTCTTTTCACCTTGTTTATAGTTTCATTCATTGTGCCACAGCTTTTAAGTTTAATTAGGTCCCATTTGTTCATTTTTGCTTCTGTTTCTATTACTCTGGGAGGTGGGTCATAGATGATCTTGCTGTATTTTATGTCAGAGAGTGTTTTTCCTATGTTTTCCTCTAAGAGTTTTATAGTTTCTGGTCTTACATTTAGATCTTTAATCCATTTTGAGTTTATTTTTGTGTATGGTGTTAGAAAGCATTCTAGTTTCATTCTTTTACAGGTGGTTGACCATTTTTCCCAGCACCACTTGCTAAAGATATTATCTTTTATCCATTGTATTTTTTTGCCTCCTTTGTCAAAGAGAAGATGTCCATAAATGCATGCATTTATATCTGGGCTCTCAACTTTGTTCCATTGATCTATATTTCTGTCTTTATGCNAGGTGGTTGACCATTTTTCCCAGCACCACTTGCTAAAGATATTATCTTTTATCCATTGTATTTTTTTGCCTCCTTTGTCAAAGAGAAGATGTCCATAAATGCATGCATTTATATCTGGGCTCTCAACTTTGTTCCATTGATCTATATTTCTGTCTTTATGCCAGTACTATACTGTCTTGATGACTAACTTTGTAGTATAGTCTGAAGTCAGACAGGTTGATTCTTCAAGTTCCATTCTTCTTTTTCAAGATTGCTTTGACTATTCAAAGCTTTTTGTATCTCCATACAAATTATGAAATTATTTGTTCTAGTTCTGTGACAAATATTTCTGTTTTTAATAATATATTGAGTAGTAGAATAATGGAATATAATAGTATGTTGAATAATTGTGAGCCCTCCACCCAGCTAAATAACTTCCATTTACCTGTATGTTCTTTTTGATTTACCAAACTGTTACAATAAGTAACTACATTAGGAGAAGTCATATAAACGTTTATGAAATTTTACTTCAGAGACTTCCATATAATCTGAAAATTTAAATCAAAATACAAATGATAATTGCACAGAGAAATTAGTAATGGAAAACAATGGAATTTATTTATTTATTTGAAAACTCAACTGTTATTGTGTCCTGAGTGTACTAGCCATGACCAGTAGCATTTTCTGTTTGCTTCTAATAGAGAGGTATGGGTAATGACAATTACTGTGTTAGTTTTACTTGCACGATGAGTAATGTGATTTAATTTGTGGGCTTAGCACATATTGATTTTATAAATTAGCTATTCACTGTTTAGGATGGGCACCTTACATGAAGATTGTGGCTTTATAAAACTCTGAATTACACTCTGGCAGTTATTTGAGACTGTTTCATGAGTCTTGATCTTCATCATTTGTGGATATGTAACTCTCAATATTAAATATACATAGTCAATTTGACATTTATTTGAGTAATTTAAAATTGTATATTATTTTGAATCAAATAACAGGACACTCAAACAAAAAATGGCAACAATTATAACCCTTTGTACTCAAAGAGAGAAAAATATGAAAAGTGATGCAATTAACATTTTCACTAAATTTCTACTTTGGAATTAGAATAAGGATGAAATAATATATCACCGATGTAATGATAGTCTCAAGTTTGAAGAGTTTTCTTTAAATTTTATATATGTGTAACTAAGTTTGAAAAGGATGAAATGAATTGTTCAAGGTCACATTAGTTATTAGCAAAAGGCCAAGGGTGGGAATCATGGCAATCTGTAGTTCAGTAGGGTCATGAAGCATTCACATTGGTCAAGAATTTCAAATATCTTCCATCTCATTCTAAAGGATTAAGAAACTTTTGTCATTTCAGTTTGCTACTTGGACTTCCGAGAATGAAGATTAGTGAGATACAATGAAAACAATGCAGACTTTTGAAATCCAGATAGATCACAGTTTGCATATCAACTCTTACACTGTGTCTTTGAACAAGTTCCTAAATATCTCTCATCTCAGAGTTCTTGTTTTCTCATCAGTAAAACATATTTTGTACCTCAGAAATAGTCAAAGATATATAACTGAGGCCACTGACTACAAGTTTTTCAATAAATATTAATGCTTTGTTCTCCCAGTATGGTGTTTCCCAGCAGATTATGTTGCTGATCCAACCTGGGGTTTAAATAACAATTTGATCCAGCTATAAAACAATGTATAAAGAAGCTGGATTCAAGTGAAGGCATGACTTGCTTCCAAAGTAAAATAAAGTAAAAAATAAATAAATAAATAAAAAATAAAAGGTGACTGATTTCTAAAACAAACAAACAAGCAAAAAAAAAAAAAAAAAAACAG
>SJYV01026573.1:97055-107408 GCA_006410875.1 Neotragus pygmaeus | reverse complement strand
TTTTTTTTTTTTTTTGCATTTAAGGCCAATCCACTGAGTATTTTGAAATATCCAATACTTTGAAGTATTTTTAAACTTCTATATGCAAGCATATGGCACCCCACTCCAATACTCTTGCCTGGAAAATCCCATGGACAGAGGAGCCTGGTAGGCTGCAGTCCATGGCGTCGCTAAGAGTCGGATACGACTGAGTGACTTAACTTTCACTTTTCACGCATTGGAGAAGGAAATGGCAACCCACTCCAGTGTTCTTGCCTGGAGAATCCCAGGGACGGGGGAGCCTGGTGGGCTGCCGTCTCTGGGATTGCACAGAGTTGGACATGACTGAAGTGACTTAGCAGCAGCAGCATACTCTTCATTTAACTTTTAAAACACTGCTATATATGAATATTAAAATAATAGCAAGTAGTGAAACTATGATGATTATAATCTTTCACTCTGTTAACTATTAAAAATAAAATGCCAGCAGTGAGTTTCATTCCTGGTCCTGGTGAGAAGTCTGACACTGAGCACCACCTCAAGAATGATCATCATCTTCATATGCTTCTCCAGTGAATGGCACCGTGTTTCCTGATCTGAATCAAAGTCCACTAATTTTACTTGGTCCGTTTCATCAATCATTTTTACTTCCTTCTCAGGAGTTTTTCTAGCAAAGAGAGTTTATCAGGGGAGAGAAAGCCATTCTTGGGAAAGTTTAACCTCAATTCAGTGATTAGGCAGCCCTTTTCATATAGCCTATGATAAATCGGCATGCTTTCATTTAGCACACCCTTGATGTCTTTATGCTTGACAATCTGACCTGGATGAGAAGTGATGACTATGGTTTGGTTGTCAAGAGGAGATTGCCTTTTGGAAGCCACACAAAACTTCAGCTGCTGCAAGTTCATGCACACGAGATGGTATTCTCCTCCTTAAGTAAAAACATGGTCCTTCTGATCTAAAGCAATGATAATATCCTCTGTCTCCAGTCCTGGTTCGTGATCTTCTGCACCATGGAATGTTATCTTCTGGCTATCTTTCATGCTTTTGTTAATATGAGATTCTAGAATTTTCTTCTAAATACTAAAATTCTCATTTAACACTAGTGTCACAGTGAAGTCCAGTCTGGAAATATTAATGTCAAAATTAGGGATAAACATAAGGGACAGGAAACAGTGCCCTTTCACACCTATGCTCAATAATCAGGAAATTGTCATTGAAGAGTTAAAAAAAACCTATAATCCATAATCTTAATCTTGCTACTCTTTGTTTCAAAAATAAATCATGTCAAAATCTGCTCAAATCTGTAGATAGTTAGCCAGAGAAAACTGTTCTGTATCAGCCTCTTAATCCTTTCTTTCAGTTAAGCAACATAAAAAAAGAGTCACTTTCAGCATCTGAAGATTCCCAAGAAGATGGAAGCATCGCCTTTTGAGAAAAATCTATTCCAGAAAAGTTCTTTCATTTTCAAGATTGTCGTTAAACAAACTGTTGAAAATCAGTCTGCCCACATAGTGTTGTCATCTGAAAGAGATGAATAAATTTAATCAATTCAAGTAATCAGTATGATGTTTTGTCTACATGGTGAATTCAAATATCTGTGCATTTGAATGTTACTAAAATATCTGGAGAAAAAGTTGAACTTTTACAATTTTGATTAAGAGTGTCTTTCCATTTGACAAAATTAAGCTGTCCAACTTAAATTTAATTAAAAATCTGTCCTTCATACTTCTTAGTAGTTTAAAGTTTGTGCATTTTCCCATATTTATAATTAATTTGCATATACTTTTACATAGAGCTATTGTAACTAGCTTGATATATTCAATCGGTAGAGTCACATCAGATGTTTTAATACATAAACTAAGAAATTTAATTTGTCAAGAAATATTCAAATCAAATGATACTGATGTCACACAATATAAGTCTACAGTAACTCCCTTCTTAGAACTCCAAGTGGGGAGGAGATTTTGTCCCTGTATAGTTGAGTATGCCAAGAAATATTTTATAGTTTTTTAAAGATCCTGGAAATGCTGATAAAGTATCAGAATACTTAATCAGGAACAGCCATGAGCTCTATTATGTTTTATGTGCCAGTAAGCTCTTAATGCATTTACATGTCTCAGTACATTATTAAATAAATATATTGAAAAAATAAGACCATAGAGATATTCTTGAACAATATGCCAGGTCCAGAATTATTTGGTTTGAGAGTTGGATTCTGAATAATTCCTATAAGAGATGGTATGCTGTAGCTCAAGTTTTTGTTTTTTTCCCCTCATTTTAGAGGAAGATGTGTATTGAATGGCATCTTTCCCTCAGAGACCTGGTGAACGTATTGGTTAAATGAAACACTCATTAATCAAGAACCTCGCCTACCTTGGCATTAGAATAGAGAATTTTCATTTACCTTTCGAGAAGCACTTCATTATATACTATTTGGTAATTAGTTAAGCTTGGTAAAGTTGTTCTACAATATTTTGGCCACCTGACACAAAAAGGGGACTCACTGGAAAAGACCTTGATGCTGGGGCTGATTGAGGGCAGGAGGAGAAAGGATGACAGAGGATGAGGTGGTTGGATGGCGTAATCGACATGACATGAGTGAGCAAACTCCAGGAAACAGTGAAAGACAGAGAGCCTGGCGTGCTGACATCCATGGGGTTGCAAAGAGTGGGACATGACTAAAGTGACTATCAGTAGCCTGTCATGTCTAAAGGTAGGTTATTATTTTCTAAATGGCAAATAAATCTATATTAAGATTCAAGTCATAAGGTAACCAACTGTCATGGTTTGCCTGGAATAGAGTGACTTCCTGAGAGGCAGAGATTTCAGTGGGAAGTCTGGGAAATCGCCAGACCAGCAAAGACGTTGGTCACCATAACTGTAAGATAGGTTCATTTTCTGAAGTTTTTTTTTTAATAACTTGCCAATTGGTTAATAACTTTAATAATTTTGTTTTTTTCCTTATAATATCAAGTTTGATCATGTTATCTCTGAATTTTTAAAATTCACTTTACTTCGTAAAATCTTAGAGGGAGACCAATACAAGACAAAGAAGCTACTATTAAAGGATTTCCCTTAAAAAAACACTTTGTGGATCAGAAGTAAGCCTGGTTTTCATGCCATTGTTAGGTCCATCAGTTATATTCTGTACTTAAAAGATTTCCTAATGTCTTCTGTGGAAAAATAGGATTCTCTTTCTTTTTACATAACTAGCCCTCCAAACCTTCATCCTTGGCTGTTTGAACAAAATAGGAGAGGAAGTTAGAAGCTTTTTGCAGGAGCTGCAAGTTGGCTGAACATATCTAAGCTAAGGATACCTTGATTTTAGGACCACTAGTTTGGAATGAATAGATCATCTTTGCTCTCTCTTCCTTTGGTACTTACTGAGTTGGAAATTTTCACCACACATGATCTCTTGCAGCAGAAAGCAATGTTAGTACAAACAAAAGGGGTATGAATGGAAATCAGTGACATGTGCCTGGCATTTTCTAGTCTCGATGACCTGCATTCAATCTTAGTGATTTTGGTATTAAATCTGTCTACAGTTCCCATATACAGGTAACAGCTTTTACAAAGATTTTTTTTTCATGTTCAAAACATCCATAGTAATATATAGACATCTATGTCTCTGTATACTTACTTCAGACTTGTAAGCAGTTCGAAAAAAAAAAAAAAAGTCGTTTTGGTGATGATGATAACTTGCTTGTTCACTTTTTAATTTATTGGAGGCCGAATGAAGTCAAACTCTTAGCCTTTATCTCTTTGCTTATTCTTGTTCTTTGTCCAGTTTTGTTTTGGTGTTAACATTTTTATCTCTCAGAGCTTGTATATAGAAGATATTATTAACCCAGTTAGCATACTTGTTGCAAATAATTTTCCAAAAATGTCAGTTGGCTTTCATTTCACGAGTATTGCTTACAAAATATATAATTATATTTTCAAAGTTATTGATCTTTTCCCTTAGTTATTTGTTTTTACTGTCATTTTTCTGCTTAGGGAGGGATGTAGGCATATTTCTTAATCATATCTTCAGTTAACTGGCAAAGAAATAAAGTGAAGTAATTTTTTTTTCTTATTTCTCTTGCATTTTCACTTATATGGCTCTAATCGAAGGATAAAACTTTTGAAGGACTGTCAAAATAGGCAAAAAATCAAAATTATTTACTAAATACAGAGTTGACTGCACCCTTCCTGACATCAATACTAAGCTCTTAGGTTTCTCCGGGAAATATACCCTAAGGAGTATATTGTTAATCTTTTTCTTTTTTTTTTTTTTTAAGAGATAAACTGAAGCTTTACATCATAAAATACTATTAACCTGACAGATTTAAGTAGATCATTTTAGTCCTTTTCCCCCCTCTCCTTGAAAAGTGGCAGTCACATCGTCCTTACCCTTCTTTCTCGTCAAGCACCTTTAATAACGTGCTCAGAAGCAGATGGACACAAACACTTGACGTGAAATCAAAAAATGTAAATCATCTCAACTGAGAAATTCAGGTTAGTCATCGCAGAGTGTGAATACCTGAATCCAGTCTCTTCCCATCTTTTTACTTTAAAGCTGGGCCACTTAACCTTCTCCCTATAGATTTAGTTTCATTTCACAATTTAATTTCAGGCTTAGGGAGAAGGAAAAAACACAAATTATGGAACTGACAAGAATGAGAGTAAAATAAAAAAGATTGTAAACCATTTATAATGGTTTTCCTGCATACAAAGTTACTTACTGGATGCTTTACATATTCTCATGACAATCCTCAATGATAAATTAATTTGCATTACACTCCTTTACAAGTGAAGAATTAGGGGTAAAAATGTGCCAAAGGGCATAGAATAGCATGTTTTCCAATTGTGGTTAGGAGGAGAAGAGGAAGACAGAGGATGAGATGGCTGGATGGCATCAATGACTCGATGGACATGAGTTTGAGTGAACTCCAGGAGTTGGTGATGGACAGGGAGGCCTGGCNTGTGCCAAAGGGCATAGAATAGCATGTTTTCCAATTGTGGTTAGGAGGAGAAGAGGAAGACAGAGGATGAGATGGCTGGATGGCATCAATGACTCGATGGACATGAGTTTGAGTGAACTCCAGGAGTTGGTGATGGACAGGGAGGCCTGGCGTGCTGTGATTCATGGGGTCGCCAAGAGTTGGACACGACTGAGCAACTGAACTGAACTGACATATAATATATTAGTTTTGGGTGTACAACATGATTAGATATTGGTATACATTGTAAAGTGATCACCACAATATGTCTAGGTAACTTAATAATCTCTTACCATACTTAGTTACAAAAATTCTTTGCCTTTCATTGTCTTGAGGAACTGCAATACTGATTTCCATAATGGCTACACTAGTTTGCATTCCCACTAATAGTTCACAGGAGTTTCCTTTTCTGAACATTCTCACCAGCACTCATCTTTGGTCTGTTTAGTATTAACTGTTCTAAGAGGTATGAGATGATACCTCATTCTAGTCTTGATTTACATTTCTCTGATAGTGATGCTGAGCATCTTTTCTTGTGCCTGTTGACCATCTGTATGATGTCTTTGGAAAAATGTCTTTCAGTTCTTCTACCTATTTTTTAATTGGATTTTTTTCCCTACACAGAGATGTGTGAGTTCTTTGTCTATTTTGGTTATTATCTCCTTCTCAGATATGAAAATATCTTCTCTTATTCAGTAGATTGCCTTTTCATTTTGTTCCTTTGCTGTGCAGAAGCGTTTTAGTTTGACTTTGTACTTGTTTTGCTTTTAATGCTAGATTAAAAAAAAAAATCACCAAGACCGATGTCAAAAAGGTTACTTCCTATGTCTTCTTCTTGGAATTATTTGGTTTCAGGGATAGTACTTGAATGTAAATTCAAGTCTTAGGTCTGTTTTGAGTTAACTTTTGTGTAAGTATAGTGGTCCATATTAATTCCTTTGCATTTGGCTGTCCAGTTATCTCAGTGCCAGTATTGAAGAGTCTGTCCTTTCCTCATTATATATTCTTGGCTCCTTTGTTATAGATTAATTGACCATGTATGTGTGCATTTATTTCTGGTCTCTTGTTCTGTTCTATTGACCTATGTGTCTGTTTTCATGAGAATACTTTATTGTTTTATCTACAGATCTTCTGACTTCCAGGCCAACTTTTGAAACAAGAGGGAGACATTAACCATTGTTACTGCCATTGTTGTTGACACCATATTTCCTTAGTAATTAAGACTAATGTCACATACCTGACATCATGAGTCCCTGCTTTATGCCAGATTAATCTAGAATGATACTGTGTATGTGTGCTAAATCACTTTAGTCGTGTCTGACTCTTTGCAATCCCATGGACTGTATAGCCTGTCAGGCTTCTTTGTCCATAGGATTCTGCAGGCAAGAATACTGGAGTGGGTTGCTATGGCCCCCTTCAGGGGAATCTTCCTGTCCTAGGGATTGAACCCGCGTCTCTTACATCTCTGCATTGACAATAGGGTTCTTTATCCCTCGTATCACATGGTAAGCCCCAGAGTGATACTATCCTCCCTATATTTCTGTTCTGGAAAGTGTCTAGATTTCCTAAGCACTATCAAAATGCTCTTTGCAACTGAGTCCTCAGTATACATCACTCAGCATCTCTTGTTGCTAATACTCTATTTGCAAACTTAGCCTCCATTGATAAACAGACAGCTCTTTGGACATTAAACACTCTGCACCTCAGATTCTCTACCCCTGAGTTGAGACCTCATGAAGAACTGGCAGAAGAATTAAGAGAAACAGGATCCACAAAGCACTTAGTACAGTGCTTGTCACATAGTAAATGCTGCATAAATGCTTATCAGATTCTTTTAAAGCTCTTTTAAATTCCTGGTTCATTTATAATCAAGATTTCTCTGTTGCACAGTGCCTGAAGGTTGCATTTGGAATCA
Source organism: Neotragus pygmaeus (assembly GCA_006410875.1). Taxonomy (NCBI): domain Eukaryota; kingdom Metazoa; phylum Chordata; class Mammalia; order Artiodactyla; family Bovidae; genus Neotragus; species Neotragus pygmaeus. The sequence goes on along the minus strand of SJYV01026573.1, from coordinate 100,529 downwards.
GCCTTTAATTCATCTTCTGAATCTTAAATGTGGCTTTTTCAGAGTTTTCCATTTACAAAGAGAACACATAGCCTTTATAAATGGACCTTAGACCCCACTGAGTTCACATATCTTTAATGGAATTGTAAAAGATTTTTTTCATTTTTTAAAAACACTTTTATAAAAATGAATAGCTTTGACTGGACTAAAATAGAAAATGTAGAATTAAAAATATTATCCTTTACACTTGGCAAGGTTATATATTGTTTCATAAAACTTTTATGGGATGTGTATGCATTAGGTTGCAATGTACATTATATATCTTATTCTGGGTCACAGTCATTAGAGTTTGAAATAAATTAGTCCATATTATTAACTATTTAAATTGTATGTCTAGAGTGGCTTGAGAATCATTGGATTCTATAATCTCACTGTCAAAAGAGACATAATAATCTATATATGTTCACAAAATTCAAAGCAATATTCAATGAATAGTTTTTTTGTTGTTGGTTTTTTTTTTTAGTTTTTGCTTTAAGAGAGCATAAGCTTCTTTCTGTGTATTTACCCCTTTTTAAATGTCATATTTGAGATTTGTATAGGCAGGAAAAACTGTAAACTGTGCTCTTAAAATATTAGGGATAGAAATCCAACATCCAAAATACTACATTATGTAAAACTTTAGCTGATACATACATGGGCTTCCCGGGTAGCTCAGCTGGTAAAGAATCTGCCTGCAGTGCAGGAGACCCTGGTTTGATCCCCGGATTGGGAAGATCCCCTGGAGATGGGATAGCCTACCATTCCAGTATTCTTGGGCTTCCCTGGTGGCTCAGATGGTAAAGAATCTGCCTGCAATGCAGGAGACCTGGGTTCCATCTCTGGGTTGGGGAGATCCCCAGTATTCTTGCCTGGAGAATCCCATGGACAGAGGAACCTGGTAGACCACAGTTCATGGGTGGCAAAGATTGATTTAGCTCAATAAAAGAGGTATTAGAAATCTTTGTTTTAGCAGCAAATTAAGAAAAATCTTAAAATTTACCTAGATTTTCTATGAATTACCTGTTCTTCAGCTAATCTATTTTCCAGTTTCTTCTATAGAAAACATATTAATTAAAATTCTGCTTTAAAATATTACCTTTCATAGTTTTCTTATTTTTAATTCCTTTCCTTTATCTCTCTCCCTCCCTTCCTTGTTTCCTTCCTTCTTTATTTTTAGGAGATGGAGTCTTTTCTAGAAAACTGGTATAAATCTTGAATAGATCCTTGAAATGCAATTGGATCTAGNTCTGCTTTAAAATATTACCTTTCATAGTTTTCTTATTTTTAATTCCTTTCCTTTATCTCTCTCCCTCCCTTCCTTGTTTCCTTCCTTCTTTATTTTTAGGAGATGGAGTCTTTTCTAGAAAACTGGTATAAATCTTGAATAGATCCTTGAAATGCAATTGGATCTAGAGGATCAATTTTTTTTTTTAAAGATTTGTGTGTGACTGAACATATTCTTTAGGTTTTTCTAAGTATGGGAGAAACCTCTGTTTTTAGAGATTATGATTTATAGAGAATAAAGAATAAATTTAAACAATTTTCTGCCTTTGAAAGGGATATAATTCCCATGAATTCCTTTCACAAAGCATAAAAAAAGATGATTAAGCAAGCAAAACAATTGGCCAGTTCCTTTATCTAGCTGTCTTGAATTGAAAAAAAATTACTTACAATTTAGCTCTATATTTTTATATGGATAAGTGCCTATTAGGAACTCAAGTACATTCATAAAAATAGTGTCTATGAAATCTTAAGATGCTAAAATACTGTTGTCAGATTTTACTGTCTCTGAGAGTCTTGCCATGAAAGGTAAATTAATTTTAGTTACATGTAACTTAGGTATAATATTGTTTTGCTCCTCTTAAGTTGTGGAGACTGTGCAGTTGTTATAATTGATCTTGCCTAATTGAAACTTCCACTGAGCATAGACCTTGTTAATCTATTTTGGTTATAAACCCAGTTAGTCTGGAGGGATTTTACAGACCTTGTTACATTCTTTTCACAGGTTTTACTCCTCTCATTTCTTCTCTAGAGACATTTAGTCAATCGATGCTATCAAAAAAAAAACACAAAAGGAAACAATGACACTGGGTTTTTGATGCACATGGTTTTTTATATACTTGCTTCTCGGCTGCAAGTGAGTTACCTGCAAGTGAATTTCTATCTTGCCTCTGTTATTCCATACTTAACCTGATCCTATCCCTTTGAATATCTTGAATGGCACCTTGGAGAGGCAGTCACTTGCACATCCATTCAAGAGATTGTTTCCCCTACTCTGATTAAATACTGCAAACAAGTGGGTACTCCAGACATTACGTTTAATTCTTATGCTTCTTATTTAAATATGAAATATAAATTATGACAATCTTCTATTATTGAAATAGCTTTACCTATTGTGGCTTTCCCATTAGCATGATTATGAACCTTGCTCGATAGCTAATATCTAAGCCATATCTGAATTTAGCATTATATTTGAAATTGGCTTTGAGTGTGGACATTTTGTTAATAATTGATTGGCTCATCTTCCTTGGGCAAACTCTGTCAGTCCGTATATAGCAGCATGTGGCATGAAACCTGGCTTTGTGGAATTCACAATTAAGTGTTGATAAAATAGTTACACAAATAGTCTAATAGAAGGAGGACTGTGATTTGGACAAAAGGGTAGGTACCAAGAGTAACAGAATAATAAAACACCTTCCGTCTTTCTTTCAGTCCTTGTCTTTGGCTCTGATACCTGTTATTGGAAATCAGGGGCCATGTGTGATCATAATTGCAGTGTATCTGGCTTGCCATCTTCATTGTTAGCCTGTTTTGGCCTTTATCCAGACTATTTGCATATCCTTATCACCCAAAGAAATCAGCTCATTCTTTGTGAAGACAGTGCTAGCCATGTGCTCCTACCCTGTTAAGTACAGATCACTTCTCAAGAAGTCTTGATAGAATAATTGAGGCAAAAGCTGTTATTGTTAAATCCAGAGTTTACCTTCTTGAGGAAGACAAGTGACTTGCGAGCCTATGGAATCATACAGTTTATTCAATGTCAGCTCTGTCTTCTCCATGAATCCCCTGTGAGTTTCATACTGATTTTGGATATTTGTACACCAGGATATGAGATAGCCCAGCTGGGTTTGAAGAGCCAGATGCCCTAGATACTTCCATGCCTCTGAAGACACGGCTGATCATGTGGCAGCCCTGGAGTACCGCCAACCACTTGTGGGCTATGAAACAGGTGAAACCCGGGAGCATGTGTTCTCAGAGTGTCAATTTTAAATATATAATAAGCTTATAATAAAAATGATAACAAGCCAACAAATGGAATTGCTTATACAGCCTTACTGTGACTAGCAGTACGTCTCATTCTACTCATGCCTTATCTTGTACCAATATCAGAGCAAGCTAGGAGGTGTAGATTATGGTTGACCCTACCTTACAGCTGGGGAAAAAAAAAAAAAAAAG
>SJYV01026573.1:0-94947 GCA_006410875.1 Neotragus pygmaeus | reverse complement strand
TCTCCATCTGCAATGATTTTGGAGCCCCCCAAAATAAAGTCTCCCACTTTTTCCTTTGTTTCCCCATCTATTTGTCATGACGTGATGAAAAGAATCAAATAGAGTCACTTAGGTAATAAAAATATGGCTGGCTCTGCAGTATTCAGGTTTATCTTCTCTTTTGTAAAGTATAGCAAAGGTAAGGTAAAGCAGTGTTCATTTAACATTTATAATGTTAGTTTTTTTTTTTTTTTTTTTTAAGCAGAAGTAATTACTGAACACTTACTACATGTCAGCAAGCCCTGGGGAAAACAATGATGATTGGTCACATCCCTTCCAGTAAGTGAAGAGAAGAGACAAGTAAATGAAGCAATAAGCCCTGTGTCCCAAAGCCTGTCCTGCATGTCCTGGGGATATATGGCACCTAATCCCAGCCTAGGAGAGGCACAAAGGTCATGGGATAGAAAGAGTAGAGGAAGCTTCTGTCTGGAGACGTGCTGTGGACAGCAAGTGGGAGCTAGATGGAGGATCTGGGTGGCAAAAATCCTAGGCATATGAAAAAGATGATTCATGGGATATACATTTTCCTCTTCTAAACTATCAAGGAGAAGAGAGGAAGCTGAGAAAGGCGTGAGCTGGAGCAGATGGCACTTGGCGTTGTGTATCTTGATAATTGTGTATCTTGATAACGTAGTTTTGATCTTGTCCTGTGAAAATGGGATGTATCAAGATTCCATTTGAGAGTCAGAGTGGCCCAGAGTCAGATTTCTAATTTGGGATGATCATCTCTGGTGATGGCAATGTCAGAGCAGGGAGCCAGAATGACGAGGAGAATACCAGCTAAGAGTCCACATGGGTAATAAGAAGACTGATGCCAGGGGCCTGAGTTGAAATCAAGGCAGGGATCATGTGCTGACAGCTGTTTAACGGGTAGAACTGAAGGCTTGGCAGGTAAGTGGATTGGGACTGGGAGACGAAGTGGTAGGAACATGTCTCAAAAGTCTCCCAAGAATCCAGTGAGAGTATCTTTAAGTTGTTGCTCTTCTTAGAGACTGGAATAAAGGAGGAAGAACAAGCTAGTGGCTCTTTGGTGGGGCTAGGAATGTAGCATGGTATCCTGGTTTTTTATTCATGTAGTTAGCCAATGGTTAGGATGCCTTTAGAATTTCCATTGTTGACTTATTGGACCATTTTAATTACTGTTCTGCTAATGAATCAACTGTTTCCTTGTATACAGAGAAAACAAGTTTACATTAACATTTCAATAAAAATGACATGAACGTAATCTCTGATTTACGTATTCACTCTTTCCTGAGTATGGAAATATGGTGTGGTGATAGACAGTAGGTCTCAAGTCAAATGCTGCCTGGGTTCAAACCCTGTTTCCAGGCTTAAAATTCCTGATACTTTGGACAAATCACTGAACTTCTTTGTGCTTCAGTTAGTGTATCTTTGCAATGAAGGCTTCCCAGGTGGCACAGTTGTAAAGAATCCACCTGCCAATGCAGGACACAAGGGTTCAGTCCCTAGGTCTGAATGATCCCCTGGTGGAGGAATGGCAGCCCACTCCAGTATTCTTGCCCTGGAAATCCATAGACAGAGGAGCCTGGCAAGCTCCGTCCATGGACTGCAGAGTCAGATACAACTTAGCATGCACACACATAATGAGGTCAGTAACTCCCACCAGGAATTGTTTTGAGGAACAAATTGGCCAGTGTATATACGATGTCTGGCACATGGTAATCATGAAAGGTCATTAATTAGCATCTTTTCTACTTTTGTGCTAAATCTTGTTTTTGGAGCTTTAAACACAAAGTCAAATGGGACATAATTATATTAGGCTATGGTACTTTGTCTTTCATTAACTCACTAATCAGATGTGTTTAACACTAGAGAGTTCATGTCCTTTTCTTTGTAAATAAATTTTAGTTTAGTGACATCCTCTATTTTTAGAGCTTAAAAAGTAAAAAATGATTTCATTGTTTCCTGGAAAACCACGCTACTCTAATGGAAAAGGATGTTGAATTGTGAGCAACTTCATCCTGAGTTTGATAGACAAGTTATCGAAAAGGAGAAACTACTTTTTTCATGCAATTTGGAAACAATTTTCTAGAACAATTCATTTTCTGATTAAAATATTTTTAGTCTATTTTGCTTTGTACGATGAATTGAAGTGTAAAGTATTTATAATACTATTAGTCAAATATTTAAGCAATATATTTTATGGCAAGATTTTTTTTCTTTTCTTCCTTCACATTTATTGAGAACTTATATATCCTGAGAGTGTTTCCTGGATAACTAGGTGAATACAAATCTGATTTTCCTCCATTTAGTTTTAAACTTTGTGCTTTTAGAGCTGGTTCCATGAACAACAATGAGTGAAGCAAGGCAAAGGTGACTTCCCAGAATGGCATAGTAGTTGTTAGGAAGAGAAGATTTTTTGTTCTAATGGGTAGAAAACTATCTTTTCTTCCCAAGGTAACTAATATCACATCCGCAGACCATGGAGAATACAGAATTGGATATGTATTGAAATAATAAATTGGCAGTAGCCATTAATGTTCAAAGCCCTGAGATTTATGCAGCCCCTTCCACTGCATTCCAGAGCATCACCTGCTTGTCTGCACTCCCATAAAGCATCACTACTCAGTGTGTGCTCAGGGGTACCCACAGGCTTCTTCAGTCTCATTTTAGGGTGTTCTTAAGCTCCAAACCACAAACTAAAACAATGCTAAAACATGATTTACCTTCTTCATCCACTGTTGAACAGTGAGTTTTCCAGAGACTACATGACATGTGACATCACAAAGCAAAATTTCCTTGAAAAAATTCAAAATAATAACATTTTCTTCATTTTTATTAATGTGAATTGTAATGTTGTATTAGTTTCAGGTTGCTTTCAGTGTTAGTTGAAAAGAGTTCATTGAGATTACAAGCAAATCAATATTTAGATCCCAAGTTAAAACTAATCCAGCTCAAGAAAGAGAAAATGGATAAGAATTTTTCTACTATTCACCCAAATATTTGTCCCTTCATGAAAATAAAAGTGGAAGATTTTCCATCTCTGATGGTCATTTCCAAGTGGCATAATGTATTAGGTGGATCTAAGTGGAAGAAATTTTAACTGGAACAATCAACAGATTGATAAGAGAATTCCCACTAATATTATTTGTCTCTTTTGACTCCAAATACAATGTTAATCATAAATATAAATCATAGTTTGCAGGACATTTAGCCCCATAGAGTCACACAGGTCCCTTNAAGAAATTTTAACTGGAACAATCAACAGATTGATAAGAGAATTCCCACTAATATTATTTGTCTCTTTTGACTCCAAATACAATGTTAATCATAAATATAAATCATAGTTTGCAGGACATTTAGCCCCATAGAGTCACACAGGTCCCTTCTCTCAGGTAAGAACCTTTATGGATGTCTGTAATGACTAAGCAGGGACAAAAGCAGTTATGTTACATTTTTGAACAGGGGATGCTTGAAAAATTGTTGTCTCTGAGGGTTAATGTTGTGGCAGCAAAGGGTGGATTGGCGAGGAGAGACCAGAGTCCAAGAAAATAGCTGGAAGCCTCTTAAAGATGTTTGGGGTAAAGAATTCCACTGTTAAAATGGAAAAATAAAAAAGAGAGAGAGAGAGAAGATGCAAAAGAGAAACTGCAGAAGGAGGACTCAAAAAATGATGCTCTCAAATTAGATCATATTAGAAGCAACAGAGTCACAAGCAAGTCAAAATTTCTAGACATTACTAGTGAGTACAGTGGCTGGTAGATTGTGATAAGAAAGACTTGGTGTGTAGGGGAAAAGAAAGAATTCAGTAGTGAGCAAAATTTGCCTTCANGACTCAAAAAATGATGCTCTCAAATTAGATCATATTAGAAGAAGCAGAGTCACAAGCAAGTCAAAATTTCTAGACATTACTAGTGAGTCCAGTGGCTGGTAGATTGTGATAAGGAAGACTTGGGGCATAGGGGAAAAGAAAGAATTCAGTAGTGAGCAAAAGTTTGCCTTCAAAGCAATACCAACAAGTTAAATGTTTTGTACTAAGTTGTGAATTTAAAAAAAAAAAAAAAAAACTTGGATAAAAATGAAGCATTGGGCATGAAGTCTCCTGGAGCAGAGGAACAGTGACAAAGTCAGTCAAAAGGAGGACTGCCCTGAGCTTGAATGAGTTGGAGGAGAGAGATGAACCTGGACCACTGTTGCAAATTGGGTTGTCTCATCTTTTCAGGCAATCTCCGTGCACCCTGAGGCTGCAGAGCACTGTGCCAGAATCTAGCTGGAGCTTTATGAACTGTCATGTAGGGGGAGAAAAGAGTGTACAGGTCTATTAAACCTTGAGGCTATCATCACAAGCAATCAACACGTATTTCAAATGAAGTGTGAGTTGCTCAGTTGTGTCTGAATCCTTGGAACCCCATGGACTGTACCCCGCCAGGTTCCTCTGCCCATTGAATTTTTCAGGCAAGAATACTGGAGTGGGTTGCCATTCCATTCTCCAGGGAATCTTCCCAATCCACAGGTTGAACCTAGGGCTCCGTCATTGCAGGCAGATTCTTTACCATCTAAGCTTAATCATATACGTCATTATCTTCATCAACTACTTGTGGAACTAACGTCACTGTAATGACAGCATGTTTTGGNATTCCATTCTCCAGGGAATCTTCCCAACCCACAGGTTGAACCTAGGGCTCCGTCATTGCAGGCAGATTCTTTACCATCTAAGCTTAATCATATACGTCATTATCTTCATTAACTACTTGTGGAACTAACGTCACTGTAATGACAGCATGTTTTGACATCTAAAAAGTTGTCCATCCGTTACAGAAATAACTAGCACATCTCCTGTTTGGATAGGGGTAAGAATGGCAGCTTCTGACAGTGGGAAATGTACATAATGAGTTTCACTGTTTATTTATTGAAATTGTCTGAGAAGAAAGAGTGACAAGTAGGCTAATAACACACTTAGTGTCAACAGTGGGACGCTAGTGCTCTCTTTACATGGCCGCTGTTTAACGATACTATGTATTTATGAGACATTTTAACCTTGGTTGTTTTTAACTGTGAAATACCTAGATCATATTATGTATAAAAAAGTATTGACTGGGAATCAAATTTATGGAGAAAAATATCACCCTTTGGGTTGAAAAATTGACCACTACTAGAACATAATTTCTGAAAATGCAGCCTGAAGGCAATTCACTAGAGGGTAATTTTTCAGTGCAGTACGCAAGTTTTCACAGGATTCTGACAGCCTCTCTCTCCCTTTCTCTCTTTCCCTTAACCTTTAAGGCATATTTTTGTTCTAAATATGTTTCAACATTATTACTCCGTAAGACATCTTATTTAATTCATATAGTCATGTGACATATGAAGCATAATTAATGCCTAATATCAGAGTCTGGGTTGTTAGTCAAGATTTTTGAAGGATTAATTTGCAAAACAATATAAGCATCTTAAGTCTAATTTTGATCAGTAATGATAGACACATGTACTATTTTGTGTACAACATCCTAAATAATTTCCCAGCTCCTAGGTTTGCTTTGTTTTGTTTTGTTTTTTCCCCTTTCCTGAAGAATCCAAACACTGTCTGACTTTTCTTTTCAAGTACATAACGGTGGCCATGTCATCCTGCTCCAGAACCTTTGATGGTTTCCTACTGTTTATAAAAGTAGAAAATTCTAAACTGGCAAGTAAGGATCCTCTAATCCAATTCCAGTATGTTGTTGTTCAGTCATGTCCTACTTTTTGTGACCCCATGGACTGCAGCATACAGGTTTAACTGCCCTTCACCATCTCCTGAAGTGTGCTCAAACTTATGTCCATTGACTCAGTGATGCCATCCAACCATCTCATCTTCTTCTTCTCCTGCCATCAATCCATCCCAGAATCAGGTTGTTTCCTCAAGAGTCGGCTCTTTGCATCAGGTGGCCAAAGTATTGGAGTTTCAGCTTTAGCATCAGTCCTTCCAATGAATATTCAAGGATGATTTCCTTTAGGATTGACTGATTTGATCTCCTTGTAGTCCAAGGGACTCTCAAGAATCTTCTCCAACACCACATTTAGAAAGCATCAATTCTTTGGCTCTCAGCCTTCTTTATGGTCCAACTCTCACATTCATATATGATTGCTGGAAAAACTGTAGATTTGACTATATGGACCTTTGTCAAAAAAAAATAATATCTCTGCTTTTTAATATACTGTCTAAGTTTGTTATAGCTTTTCTTTCCAGGAGCAAACATCTTTTAATTTCATGGCTGCAGTCACCATCCACAGTGATTTTGGAACCCAGGATAATAAAGTCTGTCACTGTTTCCATTGTTTCCCCATCTATCTGCCAGGAAGTGATGNATCAATTCTTTGGTTCTCAGCCTTCTTTATGGTCCAACTCTCACATTCATATATGATTACTGGAAAAACTGTAGATTTGACTATATGGACCTTTGTCCAAAAAAAATAATATCTCTGCTTTTTAATATACTGTCTAAGTTTGTTTTAGCTTTTCTTTCCAGGAGCAAACATCTTTTAATTTCATGGCTGCAGTCACCATCCACAGTGATTTTGGAGCCCAGGATAATAAAGTCTGTCACTGTTTCCATTGTTTCCCCATCTATCTGCCAGGAAGTGATGGGACTGGATGACATCATCTTTGTTTTTGAATGTTGAGTTTTAAACCAGCTTTTTCACTCTCCTCTTTCACCTTAATCAAGAGGCTCTTTAGTTCCTCTTCACTTTCTGTCATAAGGGTGGTGTCATCTGCATAGCTGAGGTTATTGATTTTGTCCCAGCAATCTTGATTCCAGCTTGTTCTTCATCCAGCCTGGCATTTCGCATGATGTATTCTACATATAAGTTAAATAAGCAGAGTGACAATATGCAGCCTTGACATACTCCTTTCCCAGTTTGGAACCAGTCTGTTATAACATGTCCGTTTCTAATTTTTGCTTCCTGACCTGCATACAGGCTTCTCAGGAGGCAGGTAAGGTGGTCTGGTATTTGCATCTGTTAAGAATTTTCCACAATTTGTTATGATCCACACAGTCAAAGGCTTTGGTATAGTCAATGAAGCAGAGGTAGATGTTTTTCTGGAATCTCTTGGTTTTTTAATGATCCAACAGATGTTGGCAATTTGATCTTTGGTTTCTCTGCCTTTTCTAAATCCAGCTTTAACATCTGAAAGTTCTCGATTCAAATACTGTTGAAGCGTAACTTGAAAAATTTTGAGCATTACCTTGCTAGCATGTGAAATGAGTGTAGTTTTGTGGTAGTTTTAACATTCTTTGACATTGCCCTTCTTTGGGACTGGAATGAAAACTGACCCTTTTTGGTCCTCTGGCCATGCTGAGTTTTCCAAGCTTGTTTGCATACTGAGGGCCGCATTTTAACTGCATCATCTTTTAGGATTTGAAATACCTCAGGTGGAATTCCATCAAGTTCACTAGCTTTTTCATAGTGATGCTTCCTAACACCCACTTAACTTCACACTCCAGGATGTCTGTCTCTAGGTGAGTGATCACACCATTGTGGTTATCTTGGTCATTAAGATCTTTTTTGTATAGTTCCAGTAGATGTACCGGGAGAAGGCAATGGCACCCCACTCCAATACTCTTGCCTGGGAAATCCCATGGATGGAGGAGCCTGGTGGGCTGCAGTCCATGGGGTCTCTAAGAGTCAGACACAACTGAATGACTTCACTTTCATGCATTGGAGAAGGAAATGGCAACCCACTCCAGTATTCTTGCCTGGAGAACCCCAGGGATGGGGGTGCCTGGTGGGCTGCCATCTATGGGTCGCACAGAGTCAGACATGACTGAAGTGACTTAGCAGCAGCAGCAGCAGTATGTGTACCTGATTATTCCCCTTACTTTGCATACTCATCACCCCCTCTGTGCCTTTGGTCATGGTGAGGATTTTAATACTAGATTTTATAACATAGCAGTAGCCGAAGGTGGCATTTAATAGGCGTTTCCCTCAAGAGCAGTTTTTCATGTTAAATAGTGCACAAAGTTTTAAATATTTCAGGCATTCTTTGTAGATTCCTTTAAGGTACATTTGATTTTATGAGTAAAGGGAGTAATAGGAGTTGAAAGAAAAGAGAGAGGGATGGAGGGAAAGAGAAAAATAAACACAGAAAGAAGAGAGAGAAATCTATCTATTTAGTTGCAAAGTAGTTATGTTACAAATCCAGTCAAATGAGAAGCTCTCTTTAGGAGTTATTTTGGACACAGATTTCATTCCACAGTTGGATTTTCTTTTTTTTCCCCTCTGGGTCATTTGGGCATAATAACTTATATTGGGATGTTAAATATTAATAGTTTTATATATTAATGATAGGCCTTTGCTATATTAAATTATAAAATCTATTCTATTAAGGGTAAAAGTCCATATCTTATGAGGTGGTGTAGATCATCGTAACAACCAATACTTCAAATTAAGAAAAAAAAAAAAAAAACCTCTTGGAGCTGAGTACTGACCTGGTTCCATTTTATATTCAAATGTTACCTTAAATGTCTTGGTCTTTTCACTATAATCTATATAGATAATTGTTAGTTGGTCAGTCATGTCTGATTCTTTCCAATCCCATGAATTGTACCCTGCCAGGCTCTTCTGTCCATGGAATTCTCAAGGCAAGAATGCTGGAATGAAAGAAAAATAAATAAATACTAGAATGGGTTGCCATTCCCTTCCCCAGGGGATCTTCTTGACCCAGGGATTGAACCTGAGTCTCCTCTGTATAGGTTAATCTGTTAGCTTTTATAAATTTGTTTGTGTTTCAGATTAAAACTATTGAGTGCTCCCAATTTTTATATTTTTGGGCATATTCTTTTAGTCTCTCTAAATGTCTTCTCCTGACTCCTAATATCCTTTATAATAATTCTTCTGTCTAGCTGAGAACTTAGGTATTTTTTCTGCCTGTTTTTTATGACCTATGCCACGACTTCCTCAGTAGATGACCTTGGATAAGTTCCTTACCTGCCTGAGCCTATATATTCTTGTCTGTATAATGGGGATAACACCGCTGACTTCAGTGAGGTTATACATGCAGAAAAGCTAATGTGTGCTTAGATTATAGTAGGCACCCAATAATAAGCATGCTGTCAGAAACATGTAAAGCCTGAGTGGGTAAATGTTTAACTGAACATATTACTGTAGCCCTTGTGTCAATCCTGGATGTCAGATTGGCTGAGAAGAAGAGGCGCAATTTAGTGCTCAATAAGACTTTTTTCATAGACTTGCTGTAAGTAAGCAGCATGATATTTTAGAATTCAAGTATTTTTGAAACTCCTTTTGAAAGTATGGTTTCTAGGCAGTAAATGGTCCTTTATTCCACTACACACCACCAGTAAAAAGAGAAAAAAATCATGAAGAAATATTGAGTAATTCCTTGCTAAAAAATCCAATTTTTAATTTATAGAATTAGGCATGAAATAGTTTTATTTTACATTAATTGCTAAGTTTGGCTATTTTGTGAAATATTTTTATCAGGCCTCATTTATTTAATTGACTTCATTTCTCTATGTATTCATTAAATCATGCCACAAATACTTATTGAGCATATACTATGTGTTTGGCACATTGCTAACTGCTTAGAATACTATGGTAAACAAATAAGGCTCCTTGTCTTAGAAAGCTCGCCATCTCTAAATAATTTCTCAATGTATTTATATCTTGACATTAAAATTGACATTGAACATTTCTTGAAAACCAATTAGGAAAACATCTACACCAAAATTATATTTTTCCTGTACTATGTAATTTTCAAAAACACTACTGCTGTGTAACGTATACAGATATATCCAAATAATGTCAATGTGATGAATTAAAAGAAACATTGCCTTTTCTTATTTACAAATTAGGTTTTGAACTGTTTATTTAGGTGCAGTTTAGCATAAAATATCTCTAATTTTCTCATCATTCTCGTAAAACTACTTCAATATTCATCTATATTATGTTTAATGAAAGCATAGCTTGGATTTGACAGGGAGAAACATCGATTTTACATATAAATTCTGACTATTTATGCACTTACATGGGTTAATTTGCAATCAGACTTGGTAGGAATCAGAATACATGAATAGAATTGTACATAAATGTAAAAACAGGGCTTCTGTTTTTCTTGAATACTGCAGTGAACAACTGAGAAATGGTATGTATGAACATATACCTGGTCTTTCAAAGATGCAATTTGGTGGTTTTTTTTTTGTTTGTTTTTTCCAATGATGAACAACAGCCCCTAATATATGGAGCAGATGCACACTTATAATAAGCTTCTAAATATTGCAGTAAAAACCAGAAACAAATTTTGCTTAATATTACATTGTTTAGAAGGTTGGTGGATTGAAGAAGGGATTTTTTTTTTAAGCCACTCATAATTTTGATGTATTTTTCTCAGTTCTAACCCAAAATGTGTTGAATACACAAAAACCATTTTCCAGGGCTGAAGCTTAGGCTTCCCAAACATACATCTCTCAAATCTGCTTAAGATGTTACTGTGCAGCCCAGTTTTATTTTTTCATCCATTTGCATTTTTAGATGCGTTTCTCTCCCTCTCCGGTTATTAAAGTTGGCGGCTGCATGGGGTAGATAGGGAGCCCCACTGTATGTCGGTGTCTTCGTGGAAATCACCTGGGGCCGAGAGTTCCGTCTTTCTCACCTTATCATATCTGGAACACGGATTTGCTCTCCTCGTCATATTTTGGCATCTGTGAATCACCGTCATGTTGTCATATTCGCAGTTACACAGTAGCCGATGGGAAAGGAGCCAACTACTTGAGGCACTTTCAATGGAAAAAAAAAAAGTCTGATTTCAGCATTATTCATTGGAAATGCCACTTGTGAAAGCATTTGCTTCAGTTTCTGAGATGCTGGCAATGACTTTAATAGGCAATGCATAATCTTGCTTTTTAGAAATGCTCCCATGTGCTAGACAGTGAAGCAACCGGTAATTATTGAGAGCTACAGGTAAAATGGCAAGTTTAGGAACCCAGACTGAATACTTATCCGTGACTTATAGTTTATCAATAGTTCCTGCAACTTAAATGGACAATAAACAAGTCATGTCAATAGAGGTTATTTATGAGAATTAATTCTCTTAATCATGTACTAGTCCCTTATCATTTTACCTTTCTTCATAAATTACAATGGGCAAAATTAAAACTAAATTTTAAAATTAAATGAATTCAGGGTAAATCCTGAAAAATAGTAGCAAATAAATTTGTTAAAGAAAATAGCTAATGTTTTTAAGTGAAGTTAAAATCTATCATAAGTATGGGCAAAACTGCTAAAAATATTTTAAACATTATGTTTTGTTTTAGCTCTATATATTTAGTAAAGGTTTCTCAGTAAATTGAGTTCCCATCTCTGTGTACCTATTTGTATATTATTTAAGTTAAGAGGATTATTTTTTGGTAACCTTCATGGAGATGTGCGGTGTAAACACACACACACACACACACACAGAATGATTCTACAACTTCTAACTACATTAAGGTTCTTCCAACTCAACTTAAACTATGAATTTATGAATCTTCTCAAATGGTCCTCTAGTAATTTTATATACATTTTGCTGTTGTTTGAATGACTATGGTGACAAGATGGCAGTGCTAAGGCAAATATCCCAGNGATTCAAATTTATTCTTTTTAATGGCAGAGTAATACTCCATTGTGTATATATGCCACAGCTTGCTTATCCATTCATCTGTTGATGGACATCTAGGTTGTTTCCATGTCCTGGCTATTATAAACAGTGCTGCGATGAACATTGGGGTACATGTGTCTCTTTCAATTCTGGTTTCCTTGGTGTGTATGCCCAGCAGTGGGATTGCTGGGTCATAAGGCAGTTCTATTTAAATTTTCAAAAACACTACTGCTGTGTAACGTATACAGATATATCCAAATAATGTCAATGTGATGAATTAAAAGAAACATTGCCTTTTCTTATTTACAAATTAGGTTTTGAACTGTTTATTTAGGTGCAGTTTAGCATAAAATATCTCTAATTTTCTCATCATTCTCGTAAAACTACTTCAATATTCATCTATATTATGTTTAATGAAAGCATAGCTTGGATTTGACAGGGAGAAACATCGATTTTACATATAAATTCTGACTATTTATGCACTTACATGGGTTAATTTGCAATCAGACTTGGTAGGAATCAGAATACATGAATAGAATTGTACATAAATGTAAAAACAGGGCTTCTGTTTTTCTTGAATACTGCAGTGAACAACTGAGAAATGGTATGTATGAACATATACCTGGTCTTTCAAAGATGCAATTTGGTGGGTTTTTTTTGTTTGTTTTTTCCAATGATGAACAACAGCCCCTAATATATGGAGCAGATGCACACTTATAATAAGCTTCTAAATATTGCAGTAAAAACCAGAAACAAATTTTGCTTAATATTACATTGTTTAGAAGGTTGGTGGATTGAAGAAGGGATTTTTTTTTAAGCCACTCATAATTTTGATGTATTTTTCTCAGTTCTAACCCAAAATGTGTTGAATACACAAAAACCATTTTCCAGGGCTGAAGCTTAGGCTTCCCAAACATACATCTCTCAAATCTGCTTAAGATGTTACTGTGCAGCCCAGTTTTATTTTTTCATCCATTTGCATTTTTAGATGCGTTTCTCTCCCTCTCCGGTTATTAAAGTTGGCGGCTGCATGGGGTAGATAGGGAGCCCCACTGTATGTCGGTGTCTTCGTGGAAATCACCTGGGGCTGAGAGTTCCGTCTTTCTCACCTTATCATATCTGGAACACGGATTTGCTCTCCTCGTCATATTTTGGCATCTGTGAATCACCGTCATGTTGTCATATTCGCAGTTACACAGTAGCCGATGGGAAAGGAGCCAACTACTTGAGGCACTTTCAATGGAAAAAAAAAAAGTCTGATTTCAGCATTATTCATTGGAAATGCCACTTGTGAAAGCATTTGCTTCAGTTTCTGAGATGCTGGCAATGACTTTAATAGGCAATGCATAATCTTGCTTTTTAGAAATGCTCCCATGTGCTAGACAGTGAAGCAACCGGTAATTATTGAGAGCTACAGGTAAAATGGCAAGTTTAGGAACCCAGACTGAATACTTATCCGTGACTTATAGTTTATCAATAGTTCCTGCAACTTAAATGGACAATAAACAAGTCATGTCAATAGAGGTTATTTATGAGAATTAATTCTCTTAATCATGTACTAGTCCCTTATCATTTTACCTTTCTTCATAAATTACAATGGGCAAAATTAAAACTAAATTTTAAAATTAAATGAATTCAGGGTAAATCCTGAAAAATAGTAGCAAATAAATTTGTTAAAGAAAATAGCTAATGTTTTTAAGTGAAGTTAAAATCTATCATAAGTATGGGCAAAACTGCTAAAAATATTTTAAACATTATGTTTTGTTTTAGCTCTATATATTTAGTAAAGGTTTCTCAGTAAATTGAGTTCCCATCTCTGTGTACCTATTTGTATATTATTTAAGTTAAGAGGATTATTTTTTGGTAACCTTCATGGAGATGTGCGGTGTAAACACACACACACACACACACACAGAATGATTCTACAACTTCTAACTACATTAAGGTTCTTCCAACTCAACTTAAACTATGAATTTATGAATCTTCTCAAATGGTCCTCTAGTAATTTTATATACATTTTGCTGTTGTTGAATGACTATGGTGACAAGATGGCAGTGCTAAGGCAAATATCCCAGGAAAGCTATCCATTTACAATGGAGTGTATAGATATTTCCTTAAGCAGGGAATTATAAAACTTTTATTCTATGAATACTATCTGTGGTGGTATACTTTGAAAAATAAATCTCAAAGGACTGTAATTCAATAATTTTGGAAATTCTACACATTCAAGTTTTACTTAGAGCTTCAGAATGAACATTAGCATTTAAAAGTGTCTGCAGAACCCTTCAATAAAAACACTTTACAAAAACACTTTGAAATATATTTGGCCACCGATTATTTTTTCTCCCTTAAAACACAGTTGTACCCCAGGGAACATATTTTGTTTGGAAAATTTCTCTTAACAGAGAGACTCATGGCTGCCTACAACGATCGAAGTGTCCTTCAGAGCAGAATAGTGAGCTACATACGTATTCTAGAAGAATCAGCTTGTTTAGTTTTCTGGCAATTCTGTTCTAAACCCACATCTTAATCATTCAGACCACCACATCATTCAGAACACCACTCCTAACATAGGAATGCTAGTCTTTCCTAGGGCTTGTATCCCCAAATCTTCACAGCGGAGTCATCTAAGTTTTCAATCTTTTTGTGGATGGTATCAGAAGAAGGAAATGGCAACCCACTCCAATCTTCTTTCCTAGAGAATCCCATGGACAGAGGAGCCTGATGGGCTGCTGTCTGTGGGGTTGCAGAGAGTCAGAAATGACTGAAGCGACTTAGCATGCATGCATGCATTGTAGAAGGGAATGGTAACCCACTCCAGTATTCTTGCCTGGAGAATCCCAGGGACAGAGGAGCCTGGTGGGCTGCTGTCTGTGGGGTCGCAGTCGGACACGACTGCAGTGACTTAGCAGCAGCAGCAGCAGCGGATGGTACGAGGCCCAGGCCCACACTGATGACATGTGGGAACATGTTGAAGTTGGGTGGCCTCAGCCTGCAGCGGCTTGAAGCAAGGTTTCCATTCCTGGCCAGAGATTAAGTGGGGTCACGGCAATGAGAGCACCAAACCCTAGCCACTGGACCAGTGGTCAGTGACAAGGGCCTGGCCCTTTGGCTTTGCAAAAAAGATTTCCCACAAAGACAGAAAGTAGTGAAACAAGTAAAGTGTTTATTAGGAGGAAAAGAGTACTATGCCTGTGGATAGACACTCCTGCAGACTCAGAGTTGCAGTCTTGTGAATCATTTTTATGGGACATTTCTTCCAGGTTTCCTTTGGTCAGTCATCTTGATTTGCCTTGTTCCGAATCCCTATTTGGTTTATCTCTGTATTCTCTCATGTGTGCACATGCATCTCTTAGCCGAGATTAGTTTTGCCAAAGAGGACTTTGGGTAGTTAGTATGACTTACCATAGGATGTCACTCCCTCCATTTTTTGACCTCCAAGGAGGCTTTCTGTGAATGTGTAATCAGGAAGGTATCCTGGATTTGAGAATGAAAAGTATGTGGTCTTTCCTCTCTTATCTGGGCAGGGCCCAGCCTCCTCTCTCAATTGTCCTGCTATTCTTGTCTAGGAGTACCAGTCCACAAGGAATGAATCACCAATTGCTTTACCCTCTGGCGGGGTGGGAGCATCTGCTTCCTGCCTCAGTGTGAGCCATTTTGCAGAAATGCAAGCGTGTTAAATGAGATGAAATATGACAAATGATTAATGCCTTTAATAAAAAAAGAACTTCTACAAGTGAATATGAAATAGATCAAGAGGCTGTCAGAAAAATAAGTGAAGTGTATGAACAGGCAAATTCCAGGGATGAGAATAAAAGTAAGCTTTAACTCTATATAAAAAGAAGTTTGCCTTCAATAGTAGACGTGAAATCCAAATTAGAGCAAAATGAGATCGCATTTTCTTTCACCCATCAGATTGCCATATGGATTCACATCTAGAGCTGGTGAAAGTGTAGGGAAATTGACAGTATTAATTTACCTGTGGATTATGAATTATAACTTTATTTAAAGTATAGTCTATCAGTAGCCGTTAAGATTATAAGTGTATCTCTTGATCCAGTATATTTAACTCTGGAGGGAAAAAAATAGACATTATAAATTTCTTCCTGGCTGAGTTCTTTAACCTCCCCTCCCTCTTACCTCCCAGCCTTCTGCATCCACCTATACAGATCCACCTCCTTATCCCGTCCACTGTTAGCTCAAATACCACTGCTGAGTCAGTCAAGGTGGAGCTGAGCATCTAGGTAGCAGTGCTTATGGTGAACGTACAGCCACTGCTATTGGCCAAGTTCCAGGTACCACTAACCCACCCAGTCACCGTCTCTAGAAGCTACTTCTCCCACTATCCTTGTGCTGGTTTTCAGTTGAGATGACTTCCTCTCGTGGATGAAGTCAGGCTTCTTAAATCTCGAAATTTCAGTTTTTGGAAATGTAGCTCATTCAATTCATACACACGTCACTGCCCCTCCCCCAGTGCACACAGGATCGATACAGTGAATGTGAAAGGTTTTCTGAAAGACGTTGGTCCAGGGTAGTTGGTGGTTTTAGTCGCTAAGTGGTTTCTGACTCTTGCGACCCTGTGGACTGTAGCCTGCCAGGCTCCTCTGTCCTTGGGATTCCTCAGGCAAGAATACTGGAGTGGGTTGCTATTTCCTTCTCCAGAGAATCTTCATGACCCAGGAATCAAACCCAGATCTCCTGCCTTACAGGAAGATTTACTGACCGAGCTATGAGGGATGCCCCGCCCAGAGTAGCAATCCCCTCTGACTCTGTGTCCTTAATGCTAGTTGACTGTCCTAGACTCCTTTCAACCTCAGGGTAACTTCCCTCCCAGGAACACTTGGCCTTCTTGATAGGGCCTTGATCATTAGCAATTTAGATGACCAAGGATGACCATTGGACGTGTTTGTATAATTCAGACATGTTCTAATTCAGACGACAGGTAGGAACTCGGGGTCCTCTGGAGCTACCTCCATCTTTTATGCAGATACCTGGGAGGAGCATCGGCACCCAGCCTTAAACACAGCGAAATACATTGAGGGAGTGCTGACGACCATCTCTCATCAGACTCTTACCCAAGCAGAATATCCTGCTAAAATAACGAAGATGATGGAAATTCTTACACCGTGGCTGCCTCATGGCGTTTAGATGCCAGTTCTCTTAAGACAGTGATCTGGAAGCATTATTTTCCTGCCCTTGTTTGCCTAATCAAGCTCATTGTTATGAACCACACATGTTCACTCTCTCCTGCTGGCAAGAATAGCCTCTCCAGGAGTCCAACCCACCACACTCATCAGGTTTAATTTCTGCCTAATTGACTGCCTTGCCAGATCCTCCTCCTCTGTTCAGATTCTGATTTCATAGTCCCCTGGGGTTAGCCTTCTTCTCCCTCCCCACCTCTTCTCATGAGATCATCCATATTCTCAGTGTCAAACTCAGCCTTTATTTTTATACCTAAATGTGTATCTCTAGCCCAGTGATCGTCAACCCAGAGAAATTTTGCCTTCCCGCCATTTGGCAGTGTCTGGAAACATTTTCATCACAACCATGTGAGGGATATACTGTCATCCAGTAAAGAGGGACAAGAGACAAATGTGCACTTTGTAGGATAGTTCATGGCTTAGGACAGAAGCATCTAGACTTAGAGAGAATAGTGTGGAGGTTGAAACTCCCTGTTGCTGAGACAAGCTCTGTTCTAGAATCATGTATGCAACATTACCACTTACATGTTAGTGTGGTCCACACGCTTGATACTGATAAAACAGAAATATTTTCTTCCCCAATTCTGTGTTATTTTTCCTGTTTCAATCCCATCTTGGTAAATGGCAGCATATCCTATTTTGCCTCCCTGAGACCTGGGAGTTAATGGTGCTTTCTCTCTGTCTCATATCCAATCTCTCTCACATCAGCAAATCCTGGGAGCGCTATATCCCAGCATCATTCTGGCACCATCCCTGTGTCTCTATCTCACTTGTAACTGCTGTATCCAACCCCCATCATTTCTTTCTTGGTCATTGGAATAACCTTTTAACTGCTTTCCTGGCTTCCACCCTTGACCCTTGCTGACAATTGACACAACAACAGAATTTTAAAAATATAAATTGGACCAGTGCCACCCCTCCTTCCAAACATCAGTGTTGTCCCTTTTGCACTTAAAAAACCTCCCTGAAGTCAAAACCTGGTCCTATGCACATCTTCCAGACCAGGCTCAGAAGCCTTCCTACTCAAAGGATTTCTGTTCACAGATTGCAGCAGTTTTATCCCCATCCATGCCTTCCCTGTTGGGCTTCCTTCTTCCTGGAAGGTCCTACTGCTGGATTCCTCCCAGACTGATGGCTGCTTGTCATTCATTCCTATCTTTGATCAAGTATCACATCTTCTGAATGTACTTTCAATGTTATGCAAAATGCAGTGGCCTCTCCCATCCACTGGCAGTGTGTCATCTGTCTCTTATAGTATTTAAGCTGCTTTGTTCATTTTTAATATCACTTTTAAATTTAGATATAATTGAAAAGTAACATAGTTCTAGGTATACAACATAATGATTTGATAGTTGTATGTATCACAAAATGAGTACCACAATAAATCTGGTTGACATCCATCCCCATACATCCATCACTATACATTTTTACAATGTTGTCTTAGTAATGAAAAATTTAAGATTGATCTCTCAGCCAATTTTCAAATACACAATTCACTATCATTAACTATCATCACCATGCTATTCCCTCCTCATTGCTTATTTAATTTATAGTTGGAAATTTGTGTCTGTTAACTCCCTTCACCTATCCCCCAACCCCCACCCTCACCAGTAATTAGCAGTGTTCTCTGTATCCATGAGCTCGGTTATTTATTGTAGTGGTGATGGTGGTGGAATTTTGGATTTCGATTACAATTTGTCTTTCTCTGTCTGATTTATTTCACTTAGCATAAGACCCTTAAGCCTATCTGTCTTGTTGCAAATGGTAGATTTTCTTTCTTTCTCACTCCTGAATTGTATTCCACTGTATATACATAGGCTGCATTTTTCGATCTGTTCATCCATCAGCAGACCCATAGGTCGTTTCCATATCTTGACTGTTAAAAATAATGTTGCAGTGGACATTGGTGTGTAAATATCTCTTTGCCATAGTCTTTGTTTCCTTCACATATATTCCCAGAAGTGGAACTGCTGGATCGTATGTTTATTCTGCTTTGTAATTTTGGGGGGAACCTCCATATGGTTTTCCATAGTGGCTGCATCAATTTACATTCCCACTAACAGGGCACAAGGCTTTCCTTTGCTCTGGATTCTCCCCAACACTTGTTATTTTTTTGTCTTTTAGCCATTTTGAATGGTGTGAAGTGACATTTCATTTTGGTTTTGATTTGCGTTTCTCTGGTCATTGGTACTGCCGAACACCCTTTCATGTAACTGGCCTCTTGTCTGTCTTCTTTGGGGGGAAAAAAAAATGTTTATTCAGATCTTATTTTTTTAATCAGATATACTTTTTGCTGTTGTGATGTGTGAGTTCATTTTGTATGTTGGATAGTAACACGTTAAGAGATATTATTTGCAAATATTTCCTCCTGTTCAGTGACTTGATTTTTAATTTTGTTGATGGTTTCCTTTGTTGTGCTCTGCTTTTTATTTTGATTCAGTCCCACCTGTATACTTTTGCTTTTGTTGCTCTTTGTCATCAAATCCAAAGAATCATTTCCAAGACTTGTGTCCAAGACAGTTTATGTTTTCTTCTCAGAGTTTCGTGGCTTTAGGTTTTGTATTCAAGTCTTGGATCCATTTTGAAGTAATTTTTATGTGTGGTTAGGGGTCTGTACGGAGAAGGCCATGGCAACCCACTCCAGTACTCTTGCCTGGAGAATACCATGGACGGAAGAGCCTGGTAGGCTGCAGTCCATGGGGTTGCTAAGAGTCGGACATGACTGAGTGACTTCCCTTTCACTTTTCACTTTCATGCATTGGAGAAGGAAATGGCAACCCACTCCAGTGTTCTTGCCTGGAGAATCCCAGGGAAGGGGGAGCCTGGTGGGCTGCCCTCTATGGGGTTGCAGAGAGTCGGACACGACTGAAGTGACTTAGCAGCAGCAGAAGCAGCAGTAGCAGCAGGGGTCTGTAAGTTAGGGATCTGGTTTTCTTTTGTGTGTAGCTGCCCAGTTTCCTCTACATCATTT
Organism: Neotragus pygmaeus; assembly: GCA_006410875.1. Classification (NCBI taxonomy): domain Eukaryota; kingdom Metazoa; phylum Chordata; class Mammalia; order Artiodactyla; family Bovidae; genus Neotragus; species Neotragus pygmaeus. The sequence continues at coordinate 75,146 of SJYV01026573.1, read as the reverse complement.
ATTCAGGAGACTATTCTTTTCCCCATTGTGTATTCTTGGGTCCTTTGTTATAAATTAATTGACAGTGTTTGTATGTGTCTAGTTCTGGGTTCTGTTTCATTTCATCCATCTATGTCTGTGTGTACGCCAAGGCTATACAGTTTAGATTACTGTAACTTTTTAATATAGTTTGAAATCAGGAAATGTGCTGCCTCCAGCTTTACTCTTTCTTAAAATTGATTTTGCTGTTCTGAGCCTTCTATGTTTTGTTCATTCCGTTCTCCTCTGTGCACTCACATAAAGACCCCTGTCTCCTGTGTTGGTTACATTAATTATGGTTTTCATCAATACAAATGATCAGCAATAAAGCATTCACTGTTAGCCTGACAGTAAAAGCTTTGTAGAGAGGCTAGAGATCATAGTTCTAAAATTGAGTAAAATATTTCCAAACAGCAGTGTGGACCCACGTAAGATGATATAGCTTGGACATCTTTCCCAAACTTTGCCTGCCTGCTAAAATTAACAATTTCCCTCAGTTCTCTCTTTTGTTGTCATTTTCTGATGGAAATCATCCTCTGTTACCTAACATTGTATTTATTCCTATTTCATTTTCAACTAGATTACGGATTTGCTTAAAGGCAAAGATTCTTTGTATATTTGTATCACTTGCAGCATAGTGTTCTGCCTTAAAAAAAAAAAAAAAGAACTCTGAGACTCTTCTGTATAGTCAACATATTTCAGATGTGCAAAAAATTTGTGATATGTATTTGGCATTCATATTTTTATTATTACTTGATTTTCTGCTGAGTTCAGGGTAATTGAGGCATTATAGTATTTCATATTCAGCAGAGCCTAACATATAATAAATATCATTTGGTAACTAATATACCAAGAAGTAGAGTCACTGAAACTGTTATAAAAGCTAACGTATTGAGGGTGAATTATGTGCCCAGCCATATTCTAAATAATTTTAATATGTTAACTCATTTAATCTTCATAATATCCCTGTGAGATAGTGATTATTTTCCTCTTTTGACATTTGATGAAACAATGGCAGAGAGAAGTAATTTTCTGAAGGTCACACCATAATAAAGAACTACTAAGTGCCCTTTCAACCTAGGCAGTATGATTCCCAAGTCAATATCCTTAACCTCTAACCAGTCACTTTTGATAAAAAATATAATTGACTTTGTACAGGACTGTATACCTTTAAAGTAAAAGAGTTCTTTCCATCTAGATGTGACTTCTTAAAATTCTAGAATGGATTTATTACTGTATACACTACACAATTACAGATGTCTCAGCCTTCCACTAATTTTGGTGATAAATAATATTTCTGCTTTCTGATACAATGAAAAATTCTTTTTTATCCTCTATGAAAATGCAAGACTTTAGTTGAATACAGTAACATATCTCTGCATATTTGGGTGGGGGAGGGTGGAATGCAGGAAAATAAATCACTGTACCAATGCATCTTGGCAGCGTAATCATCTATTTCTAGCAAAGAACAAAATAGACATTATATGACACACTCTTATTTGAGATAATTTTTTATGTTTTGCGGTTAACAATCCCAATAAATCAATGTGAGCAAAGTTTAAGAATAAAAAGATAACCTCAAACCCCTTTAATCGTCCTTTCTATCAAAAAGAGTACAGTTGTTATTTACAGCCACAATGAACCATGCTAATTTTCACAAGAGGCTAGAGAGGCAGCATATTCACTAACAATAGATTTGCATAACAACGATGAAATGCACAAATAAAAATCTCCATTAAAAGCTTGTTAGAGGCCAGCCTGAAAAAGAGAAATTAAAAAAGATTCCGAGGACATCTCTCACTAGGTAGCCAACTCAACGCTAAGAGCCATCTGGTCTCTTTTCATGCTCCATATCCACTGTCCTCACCGACGTAGACATGGACATGGTTTTTGGTCCTCTAATTAAGTGGAATCAATGTGGAATGGTAGGGCCGAGCTGCAAGACCATTTGCATCATTTTTTTGACAACGTAATTGCCCGTCAGTAATTAGGCTTCAAAAGGATCTCACACCAAGGGAACAAAAACGTTCACCAGAGAGATGACTGCTTTCGTTTACTAAATCTTAACTTCACAGTATATTAGATAAACCACAGGTTGAGACACCATCACTGCCTCGTAGATGAAAAAATGTTGTATTCAGATGTGCATTTAAAAGTCAGGAGCCAATTCTACAACGGAAACAGAATTTGGAGGAAATAAAATCTTTTCTTCACCACCTAGTAGGTCTATGCCTTTGAGATAGCATATATGTCTTGGTTTAATTTTGCTCAATTATAAAACTAGAGTGACAAACACCAAAGTGTTGAGCAAAGTATCTCATTTTTCCTGAACTTCAACAATCTGAAACCTTTAGTCTGTTAACCCATCATCTTCTCCTACCACTCATTCCTCTTATTTCTTACATGATACACTCAACTGAAAATTGGAACTGTTGTCACTCATGCCAAACCTCGAAAGATATTCTATAAACTTCTGTTCACAGATGGTCAAAACTCTATCAGTTATACCTCGTAAATATTTTGGGAATATGTTGCTTGCTGCTGCTGCTAAATTGCTTCAGTCATGCCCGACTCTGTGTGATCCCATAGACGACAGCCCACCAGGCTCCTCTGTCCCTGGGATTCTCTAGGCAAGAGTACTGGAGTGGGGTGCCATTTCCTTCTCCAATGCACGCATGCATGCTAAGTGACTTCAGTCGTGTCCGACTCTGCAACCCTGTGGACAGCAGCCCACCAGGCTCCTCTGTCCATGGGATTCTCCAGGCAAGAATACTGGAATGGGTTGCCGTTTCCTTCTCCATATGTTGCTTAATTCTCCCTTTGTTCACTTCCCATTGCCTCTGTCTCTGTTAAGTTCTTCACCTTCTCAGTTATGGATTACATAAAAAGTCTCTCAATAGGCCTGTTTCCCTAACTGTAACCAGCCACCATACTACTAACCTGATTATCAAACTAAAAAAATATGGTATCAGTCTTCCTTTATAGAATCCCCTGTATCCTTCAGTTAAACAAGTAGAAACATCTTAACAGAGCATAAAGATTTGGGACCTTCATCATTACTTCCTTTCCCCAATAATTTAGCCAAAGTGATGTACCGAATAAAATTCTCCCCCTTGTCTTTGACTTTGATCTATTCTTTTACCACTGTGTGATTAAATTCCACTGTCTTCAAGAGTCACGTTGGACATCAACCTTCAAAGAAAGGAAAATGCATTACCTCACTCACCCCAATAGTGTATCACACACACACACACACACGAATTTTACCAGAGTACTAAACGTCTGAAAGAAGAGGCCCATTTCAAGGAACTCAGTGTTCATATAGTCAGCTCTGTATTTACTCATCTCTGTGGAGAGTTTATTTGAAAACTGATGGTCTGAGGGGGACATCTACTGCTCCCAGTTGTGCTCAAAGAGGATTTTGCTTTGGCCTGATTACAAAGAGGGTGGTGAGCTCTTCAATTCAGTTCAGTCAGTTCAGTCACTCAGTCGTGTCCGACTCTTTGTGACCCCATGAATTGCAGCACGCCAGGCCTCCTTGTCCATCACCAACTCCCGGAGTTTACTCAAACTCACGTCCATCGAGTCCGTGATGCCATCCAACCATCTCATCCTCTGTCATGCCCTTCTCCTCCTGCCCCCAATCCCTCCCAGCATCAGGGTCTTTTCCAATGAGTCAACTCTTTGCATGAGGTGGCCAAAGTAGTGGAGTTTCAGCTTTAGCCTCATTTCTTCCAAAGAACACCCAGGACTGATCTCCTTTAGAATGGACTGGTTGGATCTCCTTGCAGTCCGAGGGATTCTCAAGAGTCTTCTCCAACCCTACAGTTCAAAAGCATCAATTCTTTGGCGCTCAGCTCTTAGGAGTGTTGAATGGCTTCCTCTCTCCTATACTCACATCCAAACCATCATTATTACATTCAGGTGGAGGAGTAAACATCAGTTGCTGCAGCCCATGGTTGGAAATTAGCTGATAAATGTGAATGTGTTGATGGCAGAGAGAGAAGCTGATAAGAGGCTGGAAAATGGCAGCTCTGGGCTTGCCCAGAAATGAGCCCAGGTTGCCTATGAGTGGCACTGATTTGGGCTGTGGTCCAGCTGCTGAAAAGCTTATAAGTTTATCCTGCACTATTCTGATTTTACTTAAAAATATTTAGGAGGGTTCTTTTTATGATAGTTGCATGGTACAGAAAAGGAACAGTGAGGACATTTTCCACCTTATGTAACAAGGAATGTGGGCAACCATCAGCCCTTAAGGCTCATCAGCTTCTTCGATGTTTTCACTTAAAATTGGGCTTCCCTTCTGAGCATTCACATAAAGCTGATGCTTCCTCCACAGAATGTGTACCACGTGGGTGGGCTTGCTCAGACCTGTCCTCGGTTACATGGGCACCTAGCTTTTATTGGTCTGAGAAGTTCCCCCATTTAGATGGTAGATTGAGATTCACTCTACCTACAGGGAACCAAGCAGAGCTCAAACTTTCTTTCTGCAGTGCTTGAAAAGAGAAAAGCAAAACACAATTGCAGTTTTGCAAAAGAGATCCAGTTTAGGATTCTTGGGAATAATTTTAGAGAAAGAAAAAATGCTTGAAATTTTTAAGTGAAGTCAATGGTCATAAACGTGAAAGGACTTTCTCAGCTTTCACACTGGCCAAGATCCTGGCTTGAGACCAGGAAGAGGGTCACTGATGGGAGCAGAAAAACAGGCCAGTATCTGTAATGTCATGAGAAGGTGTTGTGATAAATTAGAGTAGAAAAAGTCAGAAAGTTTCAGAGCAACAAGCCTTAGAAGCCAGGTCAAGAGTTTTCAGATTCATTCTGAGTGATAACCAAAATATTTAAGTAGTGCTGAAACTTGATTATATCTGTTCCTTCTTAAAAACAAACAAACAAACAAAAAAAAGGAAAGAAACAGTTCTCTGCCATATGCATGGAGAATGGATCAGGAGTGGGGTTAGGTGTGTGGACAGCAGAGGACTTATGCAGGCCCCATAACAAGGCAAGTGACAGTCACCATAACAGACTGTGGAAAGTAATCTATTGTGGTGGTTTGGGGGAACAAAAACTATTTAACTTCAAGGACTTGAAGTTGTTGTTGTTGTTGCTTTGTCCTGAATGCTTTCATTTATAGCAAAGCAAAGAGACACCTAGAAGTCATCTCTATGGGCAGGTGGACATTGTATGGTTTAATCAGTTTTGCCCTGAATGGCTGAGAAGGGCATCTTCAGAGAGGGAACATGCCCTGATGTTTTCAGGGGGCAGTCAAGGGTGATACAAGACAGTGGGGCACCAGGGGTGACAGAGGGTCTTCCGGGAGCACAGCCCAGCCCCAATCCAGCAGCATCATCAGGTCACCTCTCCTTCCATCCCTGAGTGCCTCTTACCCTGTCTCTAAATCTTATTAGAAAGAGTCCATCTAGGATTAGAGTGAGAAGTGATTTTCCTGTCCTGACAAGATAACGCTCAGGTGAACTCAGATGAATTTACACCAGGAGGCACCTCTGTTTGCAAATTAGTATCAAGACGTTATCAATTTTGCAAGTCTTTGGCTCTTAACTTGTTTTGAGGATACAGTTAAACTCGGTTAAAATGATATTTTTCAACACCTACAAGCACCTCTCAATATCAAGATTTGTGATACATTTAGACAGTAGGAGAAAAATGCATCTGTGTAGTCTTACATATGCAAATAGAGTTCATAAGAAAATTATTCTTGATTTTTTTTTTCTTTTTTGCTTCTAAGAAAATGAATTCCGCTCCTGTGGGAAAGAAAGTACAGTCAAAGGAGTTTCTTCTATGGCTATTATTTCTCCTACTATAGCCTAGCGTCTGATTAGGGTTAAATGGTATATTGATTGAAGCCAGTGTTGTTTCAAATACAATCTTGGCTGCATGTTGTGTGGGACCATGACTTTGTTTCATCTCAGTGACAGTTGTCAGGCATTGCAAATAAAAATCTCTCTGACTTTAATGTGTTCCAGTGAAAAGTATATGAGAAATTCAAATAACTAATGCAGTCTTTGAGAAGAGTACATCTTATATTAATAACTTTTCTCTGGTATTTTATTTTTATTTAGTAGAGATGCAGGTTGCTCTAACACCTAACCCTGAAAACTTCCAGCCTAGACATTAACTCCCCTGTGTCGTATTAGAGTCACTGAGCAGAAGGTACTGAAATCTACAGGCATGACCCGGATAATGTGCCCCGTAATTTCTGTTTTTGCTCTCAAACATGAAACTCATTAGCTTGTGTGCTTTCAGTGCACATGTACTGAACAGAAAGGCATTTAATTATTATGAGCAAGGAGGTGATTTTAATTTTTAGTGAAAAAAGAAGCTAAATGAGATCAGGAAAAGTTTTTCAAGTTGGCCTATAATTGTGCTGCAGATAACAATGAGTCATCCTTTATATTATGTACTAGAGACCAATAAATGATATGTTTTATTTTAACAGGCAATTTGCTGCCAGAACTATCCTTTTCCTCTAAAAGGTAAGTGCGTTTTCAGAATTATTATATAAAATTATCATGGTTTCTGATTTATAGCTTTGAAGAGCCTATTAATTTTAAAGTCTCATGGTTGACAGCTGTGTTGTTCAAAGGCAAGGATATATAGTATTAATTATCTTAAGCTCCAGATTATTGTTCATGGTGGAGACATTGCATATAAAGGACAGACTGACACTTTTTTCTCTTTTAGTTGGAATAATTAATTAACCTGGTGACTTTAAAAGAAATACCTGTTGAAGTAAAATACAAAGAATACAGTTTCAGTTTTGTTAATTTGTTTCACTTCTGGATAGCTTTTGACAATTTTCATGGAAATTAGCAGCCAATTGGAGCTTGCCTGCAGTTTTTGCTACCGATCTTTCTTGATTGGTTGCTCGGTTGGCTTAGTCATTTTGAGGGTGAAAAACTGTTGTATCTTCTCGGTAGTATTTGACAATAACACTTTTATTGAATATATAGACTTTTAAATTTTTGGTGTAATATATTGGGTTTATTCTAAAGGAAATAACCCCTGGGTGTTCTTTGGAAGGAATGATGCTAAAGCTGAAACTCCAGTACTTTGGCAACCTCATGCGAAGAGTTGACTCATTGGAAAAGACTCTGATGCTGGGAGGGATTGGGGGCAGGAGGAGAAGGGGACGACAGAGGATGAGATGGCTGGATGGCATCACGGACTCGATGGATGTGAGTTTGAGTGAACTCCAGGAATTGGTGATGGACAGGGAAGCCTGGCATACTACAATTCATGGGGTTGCAACTGAACTGAACTGAACTGATTGGGTTTAAGTATGGATTAAATTTTTTTGCTGATTCAATCTAGTATGTAAATTTTCAAGAATCCTCTGAGGTTGAAAACTAAACTAAATGCTTGAGTATAGCAGATTCTCTGTTTACTATGTAACAGGAAGCAACCAGATCATGGTCTTGATCTCCGCTTGCTCGTCTTGAAGCATTCAGTCAGACAGTGAAATCATGACAGGTTATTAATTACCCTAGAAGTATGCCCAGTCTAGCAGGCATAGAGTCTGCTTCTTGATAAAGTTGTGATCTTTGTCTTCAAATGATGCCCTTCAACACCTTGCCTAGCAAGCATCGATCTCTATTACCGATCTTGATTCCGTATCTTGTTGTTTCTGTATGTTGGCTGACGACCATCACATTTTTACCATTACATTTGTGGATGCTGGAAGGAGAGGTTCACTCTCTTTGCCCCATTGGGCCCTGATATGGGTTGTAGTAACCAAGTAGCTGTATGTGTCGCTAAGTTGTTAAGATGAGTAAATTCATAAATTATCACTCTTTTACCACCTAGTAGTTGTTTCTTCATATGCTTTGTATTTGTGTGGTCTGATGATCTTGGTCTATTAGCCCAATTTATTGTATTAGGACCCTCATGCCAGGTTGTTTAGTAAGCAAAGAAAAGCATTTTGGGGAAAAATAAAAAACACTGCTGCTTTTCAAAGTTCTGCAACTGTTATGATTGGAGCCCATGAATAAGTGACCAAGAGATATTTTTCAGAAGCATAGTTCAAATTCTCCCTTCACAGTGGGTGTTAGCAAATAATAATTTCAACAAAGTCTTGTTAATGTTTAATCTGAACTATATAGATGTGTGATATGTAAGTTACAGTCAGTGTTCATATCACATTGCACAAAGACAACCAAAAGAAGTTAAAGTTTCAAGCATGTTCCAACACCCCACCCCCTCACATGCTGTGATGGAAAGAACACGGACTTTGGAGTCAATTAAAATTCATTTGTACACCTAATTCCAGCTCTTACCCTCTGAGCAACCTGAGGTAAACTCCTTAATCTCTCAGAAATAGTTTCACTGTTCTTCAAACTGAATATTATCATACCTACAATGCAAGCCTGCCGTCAAGATGCCAGAAGGTGACTTGTCAGTCTTTTACTTTCCAAGAGTTAATTTCTTATTATGGACAAACTCGTTATTGCTCTATTTGATAAAGCAATAATTTTACGGTGTGCTTTTTCCTTCTTGTGTCTTTTTGCCTTGGCTCTGCTGATTTGGTAAGATATTGAGATTTATAAACATGAGGGCACCGTGTCTTGCTCACTGTTTGTAGAGATGTTGTTATATTCTGTTGGTGGTGTCCGTGTGTAGAATCAGGGGATTGTTCCCAGGCATTTGTGGACACAGACAACACTTATTTAATACTAGCTCTTTATATATCTTAAATATCTGTCTTTCTTTGATGTTCCTACTTAGGGTCCCACATCTGCAGATTCAACCAACTGCAGATCCAAATGTTTGGAAAGGAAATTCCAGAAAGTAAGCTTGAATTTAGCTTAGCTCCAGATATCAAGCTTGAATTTAGCTTAGCTCTAGAAAGAGAAGCTTGAATTTTGTGTGCACTGGCAACTTTCGATATAGCATGTCCATTAGGTATTAAAAGCAATTTACAAATAATGTAGAGTATATAAGAGGGTGTACAGTAGGTTATATGGCCTGAGACTAGAGCATTTCTGTGTTCTGGTATCCCAGGAGATTTTTGATCCAGTTCCCCACTTGGATACCAAGGAACAACTGGATGCTGAAGCTTGGAACCAGGGCCCTTTTCTTGCTTCTTTTATTCCATTATCTAGAAAAAAATCTCCTTTTTTGCAATGCTTTCTATTAAAACACTGCTGGGTAATTGGATAGTTAAATAGTTAAAAATGGTTCAATAGCGTTCCTAGGTAATATTTACATTTTAATGAGCTTTGTAATGGTCTAACCTAAATGCAAGGGAGTATGATGACCTCTGTGGCAGTGGGAATCATTTGAGGCCATTAGTCTTTGCCAGGCAGCCCTATGAACTATAAAAAGTAGGATTGCTTCCTCTCCGTTCTTACGGTAAAGCTTCTATGTGTGTGCACAATCTCTCATTCATATTCTTTCTTCACCCTCTCTCACTGCCTGTAAAAATCTTTAAACTGACAGAGATTGATATCCAAGCCTCTTCTGAAAATTGTAAATACATTTTCCTCTGTATCCATTTTAAATATCCTCTGTTCTGTTCTCCAATCCCTTAGGTTTTATTAGTTTCTTCCAAACTTTAAGAATAATTTCCGTTTTTAATTGTGTTCACTTGTCACAGATTTTCATATACCTTAGCCAAACAGTTCCATTAAGGTTGGACGGTGTTATCTAGTGTTGCTCATTGGGAAATGAGATGAGGTTGCTTGGCTCCTCAGAAGAGCAAAGATGGGTTAATGCTAGGGCTTTTGACATCCAATCCACTCCAGGTAGGCAGACATTATTCCATCATGTAAAAGCAATTTATGTGCTATTTTCCTTCTACAGATTTATTCATATGTATGGAAATAGGAGGGAAAAAGAAAACCAGACAAAATGTACTGCATGTGGTAATGTGACTGAGCTCTTGAATAAGTCAGACTTTCACCAGGATGCTTGCCAGGATAAACTCAGTGTTGACAGGGTGCTTTATTTTTTGGGAAAAAAAATTATATATGTATATGTGTGTGTGTATATATATATATATATATAGTAGAAAGCCTAAAATGAAAATACTTTACAAATGGTAAATAAGACATTCATTTTAAAAATAGAGTTCTCTGCTTAAATAATGGAATATGTATATGACATTGCTAAGCTTTTTGACAAAATAGGCTCTGCTTGCTACATTTTGTTGGACACAGTTAACGGGTTCTGGCAAGGAAAAAAAAAAAAAGTGGATTCCCCAGAGAAAATTTTAATGTCATTCCAACTGCATTAGCAATGAAGACTTAAATTATTGATAATTTTTTTCATCTCAAAATTTATGTGGATTTATTTTCTGTTATTGCTGAAAAGTGACTGCTGGGTTCCACTGCTTGCAGAAAATACCTTTTTTTTTTTTTTTCCATCTCAGTTCTTTCATCTGCTTGAGTGTAGTGGTTCGCTCTACTTGAGCCAAAGCTTACCAACTGTATCTGTCATAACATGAATTTTCCCCAGTTGGCCAAATGGATGCTTTATCCGCTTCTTGATTAATTAAAAAAAAATTCTATGTAAATTTTGATAAGTTCAGATAGGTTAAATGATCATGAGAAGATTCTTCTTGCTGTGATTATCCATCCATGCATTTAGTTTATCTCAAATAGGTTGCAAGTGAGGTAGGACTGTCTGTATATTATGAGGGATTGCAACTATATGAGAAACACTCAAAACTAAAGTTAACCTTTCTGAAAGAATTTCAATTTTATCATTCATTTTTTTTTTTCCCCTAGAAGACTGAAAAACCCTTTTCTTTACAGCTAGAATGTCCTCTCTTAACACTAACATTGTGTTGGTATCTATTGGTGGTCTCACCCTGTTTGGTGGTCTCTCTTTTATTTTTGATCACTACTCCCATTTTCAATAACCATTAAGATGTCTGAAAAACACTGTAGCAAGTCTTCTTGAGTTATGAAAGTAAAACTCGCTCAGCCGTGTCTGACTCTTTGAGACCCAAAGGGCTATACAGTGCATGGAATTCTCCAGGCCAGAATACTGGAGTGGGTATCCTTCCAAGTGAAGATCCTTCTCCAGGGGATCGTCCCAACCCAGGGATCGAACCCAGGTCTCACACATTGTAGGCAGGTTCTTTACCAGCTGAGCTACAAGGGAAGCCCAAGAATACTGGAGTGGGTAGCCTATCTCTTCTGCAGTGGATCTTCCCAAACCAGGAATAGAACTGGAGGCGTCTCCTACACTGCATGTGGATTCTTTACCAACTGAGCTACCAGGGAAGGCCTTGGCACTTCTTTAATTTCTGAATCTACCTCTATGTTTTTTATACCTTTCAACTTGTGACATATTTTCACTGGCGATTTGATTATTGGCATATATATGAAACTTAACTTTGAATCACTATTTTATGTAAATATTTAAAGTATAAAAGAATCCAAAATTTGGTTGATTGTTCTTTAATGGGCTTCTCTCTGTGTAGAAAAAACTCAAATTCATTCCTTTTTTCCTACATATTATTATTTGCCTTTATATGTTTATCTCACTCAATTTTAGAAAAGGATTTAGAGGCATCCCTGGACCGCTTATCTGTCCTCAGCATTCCTAGTGATTAATTTTTTTTTTTTTCATTTAAACAAGTACTAGCAGTTTAGAAACCTCCTACTGACAATAAGTGTAGATACTAAAACCTAAGATTCTATAATTAAATGAATATAGATAAACTTTTCTTTGGGCAATGAAAAAATGTTTGTCAAAAGAGTACTGCTGTAGCCAGTAGACTGGTGAGTTTAAAGGAGAGAAAAAAAAAGAATTTAGCATAATCCAATCATACCACCCCTTGAGATATTTCTGTGTGTTTTGACATTTTCTGTGTGTTTTCCTACTTTTTGATGCATCTATTTAGACATAAAAATTTGATTACACCTGTGCAGGCTTATTTCAATCATTTTCTTAGATAGATGAATTTCCATCCATCTTTCTATCCCCAAAGGCACCAAGGCCTCCCTTGCCCTCTGGCTTCTTTTGGTTCAGTGAGTGAGAGATGTCAAAAATGAGAAGGAGAGAGGAGAGGAAGAATCAGGTTTTATTTCCCTGGTTCCCTTCTTCCAGGGTTGCCTCCAGCAACCTCAGCCACAGCTCAGCTCCTCTCACTCAGCTTCCCTAGACAGCTCCCCGGGTTCTAGGAGCTGTTTGACAGGGATGCAGAGCTAAGCATTCTTCTGTGCAGCCCTCTGGTTTCTGTGAACAAAACACATCTTTGTAAATAGTCCTTTCTTAAACTCAGAGTTGTCCTAATTTAAGCATACCGCCTGTTTATAGTTGGAACATTGACTCATGCTATACTTTATAAATGATTTTATCACCTGTTTTTATTGGGCTCTACAATATGTCTTGAACATCCTGGCACGCCATTCAGCATCATTTTACCACATTCTAATAATTCTTGGGCCATGTACATCATGAACGGACATTTACTTTGTTTTCAATGTTTTGTTACTAGAGAGTACCTCATTAGAATTGACTCATTGGAAGAGACCCTGAGGCTGGGAAAGATTGAAGGCAGGAGAAGAATGGGGCAACATAGGATGAAATGGTTGGATGGCATCACCAACTCAGTGGACATGAGTTTGAGTAAACTCCAGGAGTTGACTATGGACAGGGGGGGCTGGCGTGCTGCAGTCCATGGGGTCGCAAAGAGTCAGACACGATTGAGGGACTAAAGTGAGAGAGCACCTCTGTAGGGATGTACATGTACATCCAATGTGCCCTTGGGATAAATTTCTGGAAGTGAACTACCAGAAGTACTTTCCAAATATTAATATGTTATTATTGCTTCAGATCTGTAATCAAAGAATGCTCTCTATTGATCATCCTTTGACTGTACCAGCTCTGTACTACTTCAAGCTATTCAGCAGTCACTTTTAAGTCCTACTGCTTGAGAATGAGACATCGCATCTCCAGGCTCTAGGGTTTTCTCCATGTACATTCTAAGTTTTGTTTACTCAGGAAGCCATCAACACATGCTTCTTAATTAGCAACAGGGGATCCGTTATGGCTGGATATCAGGTCAGGTAAAGAAGCAGAAGCCTCTGCTACCAGAAGGCCATTCAGTGTTTGGGAGGGCATTCGGCTAGAAAGTCCTCTATTTACATCTGTCCAGGCTTCACCCATCCCAAAGGCCAGTTCTTCCCAGACTGGGACAGAAAGCCTGTCTCCTGAAGAGGTAGCAGAGGGGCAGAGAGAACCCAGCAGAAGAACACTCGGGAATAAACCTACTGACCATGTTGGAGCATCCCCAGAGTGCATTAACACACTGCCCTTTACCAACTTCATGGTTAAGAGTCCAGTGATTCCCTTTTCTTACCCACCTGAAATAACGTGAGGCTGACCATCGTGGCCAGTCTTCAATCATATGAATGCCCAACTTTATATTCTCAAGGAACTGAAGCAGTTGAACTAAAAATAAAACAGAAATTCAGGCTTTTTTTTTCCCTCTTTTTTGTTAAATAGAATTATAGATTGCACACAACTCAAGTACTTTATTTGTAGCTATAATAATGACCTAGGTGATACAAATTTTGTCACCAGAGTTATCAGCATGTTTCTACATCTTGGCTAAAAGCCCAGAAAGAATAGATTTACAGACTGAAAATCTGGAGTGTTTTATAAATATTATAAGTATTCTTCTTCCTGAGGAAAATGTGTTTTGGGGGCAGCAACTCTTACAAGGAAAATGCAAAATTTTCATATACATCATTTTCTCAAATATTTTCTCATCATTTCTATGTTCAGTTCAATCACTCAGTTGTGTCCGACTCTTTGCAACCCCATGAATCACAGCACGCCAGGCCTCCCTGTTCATCACCAGCTCCCGGAGTTCACTCAAACTCATTTCCATCGAGTCAGTGTGACATCCAGCCATCTCATCCTCTGTCATCTCCTTCTCCTCCTGCCCCCAATCCCTCCCAGAATCAGGGTTTTTTCCAATGATCAACTCTTCGCCAAAGTATTAGAGTTTGGCCAAAGTATCGGAATTTCAGCTTTAGCATCAGTCCTTCCAATGAACACTCAGGACTGATCTCCTTTAGGATGGACTGGTTGCATCTTCTTGCAGTCCAAGGGACTCTAGAGAGTCTTCTCCAACACCACAGTTCAAAAGCATCAATTCTTCAGCACTCAGGTTTCTTCACAATCCAACTCTCACATCCATATGTGACCACAGGAAAAACCATAGCCTTGAATAGACAGAACTTTGTTGGCAAAGTAATATCACCATCTGCAGTGATTTTGGAGCCCCCCAAATTAAAGTCTGACACTGTTTCCACTGTTTCCCCATCTATTTCCCATGAATTGATGGGACCAGATGCCATGATCTTCGTTTCCTGAATGTTGAGCTTTAAGCCAACTTTTTCACTCTCCTCTTNTCTTGCAGTCCAAGGGACTCTCAAGAGTCTTCTCCAACACCACAGTTCAAAAGCATCAATTCTTCAGCACTCAGGTTTCTTCACAATCCAACTCTCACATCCATATGTGACCACAGGAAAAACCATAGCCTTGAATAGACAGAACTTTGTTGGCAAAGTAATATCACCATCTGCAGTGATTTTGGAGCCCCCCAAATTAAAGTCTGACACTGTTTCCACTGTTTCCCCATCTATTTCCCATGAATTGATGGGACCAGATGCCATGATCTTCGTTTCCTGAATGTTGAGCTTTAAGCCAACTTTTTCACTCTCCTCTTTCACTTTCATCAAGAAGCTTTTTAGTTCCTCTTCACTTTTTGCCATAAGGGTGGTGCCATCTGCATATCTGAGGTTATTGATATTTCTCTCAGCAATCTTGATTCCAGCTTGTGCTTCTTCCAGCCCAGTGTTTCTCATGATGTACTCTGCATAGAAGTTAAATAAGCAGGGTGACAATATACAGCCCTGACGTACTCCTTTTCCTATTTGGAACCAGTCTGTTGTTTCATGTACTATTCTAACTGTTGCTTCCTGACCTGCATATAGGTTTTTCAAGAGGCAGGTCAAATGGTCAGGTATTCCCATCTCTTTCGGGATTTTCCATAGTTTATTATGATCCGCAAAATCAAAGGCTTTGACATAGTCAATAAAGCAGAAATAGATGTTTCTCTCTTGCTTTTTTGATGGTCTAGTGGATGTTGGCAATTTGATCTCTGGTTCCTCTGCCTTTTCTAAAACCAGCTTGAATATTAACCAAAAAGAAATCACTGTTCCTGGAAAACAAATAATAAGCAAATAAAAGCAATTAAAATACCTCTTCTCCTCATGACTTTCAGTGTTTCAGAGATGTTTTTAAAATTTGATCTCCTCAGAAACCACACATCCTCAGACCTGTTTTCAGAGGTCCCTGGATTCCCAAGCCAGACTTCAACAGTACATGAACCAAGAACTTCCAGATGTTCAAGTTGGATGTAGAAAAGGCAGAGGAACCAGAGATCAAAATGCCAACATCTGTTGGATCATTGAAAGAGGAAGAGAATTCCCCCCAAAATATCTAATTCTGCTTCACTGACTACGCTAAAGCCTTTGACTATGTGGATCACAACAAACTGGAAATTTCTCTAAGAGATGGGAATACCAGACCACCTGACCTGCCTCCTGAGAAACCTGTATGCAGATCAAGATGCAACAGTTAGAACGGGACATGGAGCAACAGACTGGTTCCAAATAGGAAAAGGAGTATGTCAAGGCTGTATATTGTCAACCTGCTTATCTAACTTATATGCAGAATACATCACGGGAAATGCTGGGCTGGAGGAGCACAAGCTGGAATCAAGATTGATGACAGAAACATCAATAACCTCAGATATGCAGATGACACCACCGTTATGGCAAAAAGTGAAGAGGAACTAAACATCCTTTTGATGAAGGTGAAAGAGGAGAGTGAAAAAGTTGGCTTAACCTCAACATTCATAGAAGGAAGACCATGGCATCCAATCCCATCACTTCATGGCAAATAAATGGGGACACAATGGAAACAGTGACAGATTTTATTTTCTTGGGCTCCAAAATCACTGCAAATGGTGACTGCAGCCATGAAACTAAAAGACGCTTGCTCCTTGGAAGGAAAGTTATGACCAGCCTAGACACTACGTTGCTGAAAAAGGACTGACTATTCAAAGCTATGGTTTTTCTAGTAGTCATAGATGGATGTGAGAGTTGGACCATAAAGCTGAGCACCGAAGAATTGATGCTTTTGAACTGTGGTGTTGGAGAAGACTCTTGAGAGTCCCTTGGGCTGCAAGGAGATCCAACTAGTCCATCCTAAAGGAGATCAGTCCTGAATATTCATTGAAAGGAGTGATGCTAAAGCTGAACCTCCAATACTTTGGCCACCTGATGCAAAGAACTGACTCATTTGAAAAGACCCTGATGTTGGGAAAGATGGCAGGAGAAGGGGATGACAGAGGATGAGACTGTTGTATGGCATCACTGACTCAATGGACATGAGTTTGAGCAAGCTCCAGGAGTTGGTGATGGACAGGGAAGCCTGGTGTGCTGCAGTCCATGGGGTCTCAAAGAGTCAGACACGACTGAATGAACTGAGCTGAATTTCCTATGAGATGTTTATGAATAAGTATATATCTTTAAAAATATTGATAAGATAATATCAGTGAAGTCCTAATTAATCACCTTATAATATTGGCTGCCTTGCTATTTCAAATTGTAATGCTATGATTGATTTGAAGTCACCAAGATGTTGAGGAAAGAAAGAGAGAGGAAGATCATTGAAACAATGCATTAATGTTAAAGCCACTTGGTACCCGGAAACCTTTACTAACCAAAATTTCAGTATATATTGAATGTAGCAAATTTCTGGGAGAACTGACACATTATTACATGTCAAATAATAGCACAGTCGTATGAAATTTATAAAATTCCCTGTGCTAAAATTCAGCAATCCCATCACTTATAAGTGCCAGTTTATTTTCAAGTAAATGACATCATCTATTATATTGTTTTGTGGTAGTATAATTAGTTCTGTTATTTTGAATTGTATAGGCTTTATAGTTTTATTTATGAATAGGTTTTAAAAATCATCAGTGTTACTTTTCTGTTTATATGCTGATAAATAATATTAAAATGAAAGTAATTTAGGCTAAATTAGGCATTTGTGTCAAAATTTGCTTCACATGTGACATATTCATTGCAAAATTTTGAGACATACTTAATATTGGTTATTCTCCTAGCACTCAGGATCAGAATTGTATCTATTTTTGAAACATGCTTCTGCCTCACTACTAGTTTTTCCATGTATTCAGTTAGCCATTAAGTGTCAAGGTTAAATTGTAGTCTAGCTGCTAAAATTAGCTTAGGAATTTCTGTGGAGAGTATGGACATTAGTCATGATACACATAAACATTTCTCAGTAAAACATACATCTCACTGAAATGTCTGGAAATGCAGAACTTACTTTACAGAAAGCATTAAGTAACCAAATGAATGTCTGCTATGCTTCACTGTGAATCTCACAGGGATATGGAGGATGATTAAATTTCTAAGCATTTTGAGACTAGGACTTGCTAGGTGTGAAGAGCTCTTAAATTCATTGTTGAAAGATCTTGAGTATTTCTAAGCCCTTCTTGGGCTCCGGTTTCACTGTGAGATTCAGATATTTTGCAACAGTATTTCTTATTAATAAATATCACATGTGATTCATTACTGTATATAGTGCAATATTAGAAGTGGAATGTTAGAAATAAATATATTTCTAACCATTTTGCCTTCAGTCTGCCAATCTGCTCCATACCATCTTTCTTGACACTGCTAAAATAATCTCTGCAAAGATTTTTTTCACTTGTTTGAAAATCTCCAATATTTTTCATGTCCTAAGGTCTTACATTGGCATTTAATGCCCCTCTTCCTTAACCTGTCTTTCTAAATGTAAACTTCCTACCCCATAAAATGACCCTCTGTTCCAGAAAGACCTGCTCGTGATGCTGAAATGAACCTTGCTCATTTCACTCTGTCGTCTCAGAATCTTTTTGTGCCCAGTCTCTAACTTTATTATCCACCTCCAAGCCTCATTTCAGATAGGATACAGATCATCAATCCTTCATTGATTATATTTCTGTTATTTGGAAGTGGATTCATATTCATCTAATTAGATAATACATTTGAGGAGAGTGTAAACTTCACTTCTTATGTAGCATGTAGAATGATTTTAGCCTTATCATAACATTCAATAACTTGTTGCTGCATTAAGGCCTTAATTTTTTATTTTATATTTATTACATTGAAGCTATTTTATACTTAAAGATATATTTATGTTAAATGACATTACATTTTTTATGTGCTCTGCAGTAATAGTTTAGAATAATACCTCTCTGATTTCATGGAAAATAAAACAACCACAAAATAAAATATTTTGAAAGGAAGTAAGGAGACAGTTGTAAAATCTCTAAGGCATTCTGGAGTTTCAAATTAGCTACAAAATACCAAAATATGGATGTTCTTTGTATATAAGCAACTCCATTTAAAAATCTGCAAACGGCTTAGCTCCATACCTAATTTATCCAATGCTGAGTTTTACCTTAAGCACGAAATGTACAGACATGGAAAAGATATTTTGCCAAAGTAAAAATACCTGAATACATAGACATTAACAAAGCTAACTTTCTGAGTACTATTTACCTTCAGTACAGAGAATTTATTACTTCTTGGTGTAAATCAGGATAATTTCACACATGTCATACATAATATATAATAAAATATTGACATACTGTATATTATTCACTTCGAGGGGAAACTGACAACTCCATGAAATCGATTCAGGCCTCACCTCTGTGAATTATCTGAGAATGTAGAAAACGTTAGACAAATTCATAAATGTGGTTTAGTTAGTTAGCAAGTCAGCCCAGAATCTTGTGTTTGGTGATGTAGAAGACACTTTTGTGTGAGAACACAGTTGCCCACTATGTCAGTCTCATGACTCAGAAATTTGTTCCTCTAGCAAGACCACTGCCCAGTTCCAAAGAGCCTTCTATCTGCCTGGTATTGGAGAATAGCAAGACAGATGGTATAACACATATGTGTTCTCAAATATGCTTTATTTCTTTGAGTTGGCAGTTGCAGCTTCTCTTATGATAAAAATACACACAGAAGCATGGGCCACAGAAGTTTTACTACTCAATGATAGCAAAACTGAATAAGAATTTTGTTCTGAAAATGGACTAGAATGAAAAATTTGCGTGCAGTTAGTTCTGAAGCTTTGAAGAACAACAGATTGAAATTTTCAAGTACACAATTTCAAGAAAGCTTTTAGGAATTTTTATAATAGCAATTTCAACAGATCATTTAAACAGATGTAAATACATTCAAAGGGATGTTGATGTTATAATTAGATTTTAGCCCAAGAAAATCTAGAGCATCAATATAATTACAATTTAACCATAGACTAATTAACATATTATTTGTTTTGACACTTTAGAGACCCTTTTAATTCATTTAGGCAACAAATTGTACAGTCTTAATTTCTTCTTCTTCAGGAGGAAACAAAGATAAAAGTGCTATTTCATTAGGTTCTGACCTCCATAATGGCATCTCTAAACAACATCCTTATTAGTAAAATATGATAGAAGTGCCTTTAGGGTAGAAATGATGAATATTTATTCAAAAACTGGCTTTTGGCCAATTTTTCTGTACCCTGAAGGCATAAATATTACATACCAGAGTATTTGATTTCCTGGGCACTTAGAATTTTGTTCTCTCTACTTCTGTGAAAGGAACTAGTATCTGCATGGCACTTTGCAGAGCTCATTTGTCAAAGGCTCACTTGCAGCTGGAAGCCAAAACAGGCATTTCTATTCAATCATGAAATGTTAAATAGGTATAAATTTTGAGTAACCATCTCCAGTAAATAGTTCAAATATAGGGGAGAGAGTGCTAACTAGTTGCCAAGATTTTGAGTAAGTGGTTTTTTAAGGTGAGGGAAGTAGTTAGAATGAAAATAAGTTGTATCCCTGAAGTCAGCCTTTGAGACAGTGAAGAAAACTGGCAAGCGATTTTTTGAGAACATTCTCTGTGTTGTCTTTCTGTTTTCCTGTGCAGAAGGTTTGCCACACCTCTCGGCATAATCACTATAATTGATGGAACAGGTAAGTTGAATTATGGGTGTTGATGCTACAGCTTGCTAAAGGGAACCACTGGCGTTATGTTCGAAACCCTCACGTCCTCTTGAAAAAAATGCCAGGGTGGTTTCCATGCAGCAGAATTGTCCTATCACTCATTTTGTTTTCTTTTGACTCTCAATTGCACAGGATTGTCTGCAGCATTCACATCTCTAAATCATTTGTAAGGAGGGAACGGCTTGAGAAATAGTAAATTTCATCACGCTCACTTCTCTACTACGACTCAACATTTACTTTGTATTTAATACTTACTGTGCTTTATGCCTTGTAAGTGAAAGCCACTCAGTTGTGTCAGACTCCTTCCGACCCCACAGACTGTAGCCCACCAGGCTCCTCTGTCCATGGGATTATCCAGGCAAGAATACTGGAGTGGGTAGCCATTCTGTTTTTCAGGGGAACTTCCTGACCCAGGGATCAAACCTGGATCTCCTGTAATTTGGGCAGATTCTTTACTGTCTGAGCCACCCGGGAAGCCCCTTTGTGCCTTAAGTATTATTATTAAAATCTCATATGCTTATAAAACACTCAAGGAACTGAAGATTTTTGATTTTATTAATTGACTTTTCAGTAAGTATTGTGCATGAGTTGAAACTTCACAAGTCATTTGGATTTTTATTAAACTTGACAGAATTGGTTGTATGAATTCTTTCTTTGAACTTGAAAACACACAGTGTTTTTAATGACACCAGTCAATCTTCTTGGTATTATAGTTATTTTGGTATAACCATGCCTATACTATAGTCCCCCAAACCTAAGCTCTACACCAACTAACTTGCTTGTTCTTTGTTTTTAAATAAAGGGCACATGAGAAAGTGATTACTGCTAAACCAAATTCACAGTCACCAACATAAACCGTGGACTTAAATATTTCATAATAACTTTTAAAATTAACTATATCTCAGCAATGTAGATAAACATTTCCCAAAAAGCTGGTTCTGTGGATGTGAATAAAGTATGTGCAGTAAATTCAAATATGGGTTTTAAAAAAAAAAAAGAAAGAAAAAGGTAATTCCCTGTTTTAGAAACCAGAAACTACAAATAAGTAGTAGTGGGGAATGAGGAAAGAGAGAAATCTTTCTGGGGTTCAGGTGCTATTTGATTAAGCTAAGAAAGTTTTCTGGAGGAAAGAGCAACCCAGTGAAGCCCAGGGACTAGANACTACAAATAAGTAGTAGTGGGGAATGAGGAAAGAGAGAAATCTTTCTGGGGTTCAGGTGCTATTTGATTAAGCTAAGAAAGTTTTCTGGAGGAAAGAGCAACCCAGTGAAGCCCAGGGACTAGATGACAGGAAGGCGGTCAGGTTGGAGAGAGTGAAGCCAGGCATCAGGAGGCAGAGATGGAGGGTCTGCTGTGTGCAAGATGCAGTGCCATGTGGAACAGACATGCATTTTGAAGATTAGGGAGTGTAGTCATAATCCTTCAGGAAGATAAAATCGCAGAGAAAGGTAACATCTAAGAAAGCCAAAAGCATTAGTAGAAAGTACAGTTAGTGCTTGAAATCACTGCTGAGAGAGCAGGGTAATAGAATCCTAGGAAGCAAGAGGTTTGTGAGCAATATATGACATCATGGATGCGAACACTCCATGTCACCTGCCAAGTGATGTAAAACTAGGCTCAGTAAAAAGGAGTCTGTGACTTTCAGCTAGCCCCTTCAAAATGATGTATGGGTAATACCAGGGATGTTATAGATACAAAGAGCAGTTGCATAATATCAGGCTAAGCTCATCTGGGATAACGGAAGCAAGAACCAAGGATTGTTAGTAAAAATTTACATTTTCTTCTCATTAGGCCTTGAAACAGATTTCCTGATAGTCACATTAGCTAGTAATACAAATTCACATTTCAGTCATCATTCTAATTATTTATTTACAATGTTCACACAATGACTTTAGTTATACTATAAATTGTAGTTAGGTATCTCAGCCTGACCATAAAGCTGGTTAGCACTGTATATATAAACCACAGTATATGTGTATATATGGCAAGAGTGGAACTTTGTTAGTAAAAATATTTTAAGAATTCATACCCAATATTAACATAAATGTTTATAAGTCTATTGCATGTATTTCATGTTAGTATANAGCTGGTTAGCACTGTATATATAAACCACAGTATATGTGTATATATGGCAAGAGTGGAACTTTGTTAGTAAAAATATTTTAAGAATTCATACCCAATATTAACATAAATGTTTATAAGTCTATTGCATGTATTTCATGTTAGTATATCATGTGCCTCATTAAGCATTCATAAAAATAGAAAGTAAAAATAGATGAGACTAAAAACAGTCATAAGTTAAAATTCTACTTTGCACACCATCCTCCATGGATCATCTGGAACACGCATATTTGTGCTTTTCACCTTACTTTAATGACTTGATTTACCATTGATGACCATCATTTAACGGATGACCATTATATGATCATATTTATTAGTGAAGTTGCTCAGTCGTGTCTGACTCTTTGCAACCCCATGGACTGTTGCCTACCAGGTTCCTCCATCCATGGGATTTTCCAGGCAAGAATACTGGAGTGGGTTGCCATTTCCTTCTCCAGGAGATCGTCCCAACCCAGGAATTGAACCCGGGTCTCCCACATTGTAGGCAGACACTTTACCATCTGAGCCACCAGGGAAGTACCCATGATCATATTGGGTTGGTCAAAAAGTTCATTTGGATTTTCCCATAAGATATTATAGAAAAACCTGAACAAATTTTTTNGAATTGAACCCGGGTCTCCCACATTGTAGGCAGACACTTTACCATCTGAGCCACCAGGGAAGTACCCATGATCATATTGGGTTGGTCAAAAAGTTCATTTGGATTTTCCCATAAGATATTATAGAAAAACCTGAACAAATTTTTTGGCAAACCCACTGCATAGCTATCATTTGTAGTAACAAACGTTTTGCCATTGAAACATACTCATTTCTTGTTCAAAAGACCTGAAAAAGATTTCTTTCTGGGGGTGTTTTTCTTTTGGCAAGCAGACACTATTTCCTCTAGACATTTCTATTAGCTAAGTGAGGACATAGAGACAACTGCAAGTTTTAGGCAGTTTTGTGGTTTCAGGCAAGCCCTCCAGCATGATGGGGGTGGATGGAGGGCAAAGGAAAAATGAGTGGGGGTCAGTCTCAGCTGAAGCCAGTGGACATTCGAGAAGATCCGCAGTCTGTGTCTGCAAACACCACAGGTAGCCAATTAACCAGTGTATCCAGGATTTATCTCACCTAGCCAAGGCCTTAGTATAATATCTGAACTTGTTCTGTTTAGATTTCTCATTCTAACAGATAAAATTCTTAGTTCTTTTGTTATCCCTCTTTACAAAAGGAGCTTATGAGAACATGCCTACTTTACAATGTAGTTCAGGTTGTGCCTTTGCCCAATTTTGTGTATGTTTGATACTGTTCATTTGGCTTCTAATCCATTGCATCTTGATTAGAAGCAATCCAAGTCCTAGCTTGTATATATAACTGAAATATATCTTATACAATAGTGATTCAAATCATGTGCTTTAAATGGCATTTTCCTGACTGAAAAAAGTGTGTTTATAGATATATATATATGTATATATGTGTGTGTGTGTGTGTGTNAATGTCTGGCCTGTGTTCCGCAGACACCCTGCACCCAGGTCCGGCCTGTGTGCTGTGGTCAGCTAGCAGCGAGTTCCAGGATGTGTGATGTGATCGCCCTTCACTGTATTTCAGGAAGTGTGCCGCGGTCACCCTGCACCGAAGTCCGGGCTGTGTTCCGCGGTCGGCTATTGACGAATTCCATGCTGTGTGCCGCGGTCGCCCTTCACTGAGGTTCAGGCTGTGTTCCTTGCTCGTTCCTTGCTTGTTCCTTGCTGTGATCCGGGCTATGTGCCTTGGTCGCCCTGCGACAAATTCCGACCTGTTAGCTGTGGTCGCCCTGCGCCGAGGTCCGGGCTATGTTCCATGTTCAGCTAGTGACGAGTTACGGGCTCTGTGCCACGGACTCCCTGTATAGATTTCTGTGCTGTGTTCTGCGGTTGCCCTTCGCTGAGGTCTGGGCTGTGTTCCGAGGTCGGCTGGTGACGAGTTCCGGGCTGTGTGCTGCAGCGGCCATTCACTGAGGTTCGGGCTGTGTTCCGCAGTCGTCCTGCGCTGAGGTCCAGCCTTTGTGTCACGGTAGCCCTGTGCCAAGGGCCTTGCTGTGTTCCGCCCTTGACAAGTGATAAGTTCTGAGCTCTGTGCCACAGTCACCCTGCACAGATTTCCGGGCTATGTGTCGTGGTGAGCCTTCACTGAGGTTCGGGCTGTGTGCCGTGGGCAACCTGGGCTGAGGTCTGGGCTGTGTGCTGTGGTAGCCTTACTCCGAGGTCCAGGCTGTATTTCACAGTCACCCCGCACTGGTGTCTGTGCTGTGTGCTGCGGTCACCATCTCCTGAGGTCCATGATGTGTGCCATGGTTGCCCTGTGCCGAGGGCCATGCTGTGTGCCTCAGTCGCTCTTCACTGAGGTTCGGGCTGTGTGCCANCACTGGTGTCTGTGCTGTGTGCTGCGGTCACCATCTCCTGAGGTCCATGATGTGTGCCATGGTTGCCCTGTGCCGAGGGCCATGCTGTGTGCCTCAGTCGCTCTTCACTGAGGTTCGGGCTGTGTGCCACGGTCACCCTGAGCCGAGGTCCGGGTTTTTTGCCCCAGTCGCTCTGAGCCAAAATCGGGCCTGTGTCCTGCGGTCACCCTGCCTCAAAGACCGGCCTGTGTGCCACGGTCGCCCTGTGCCGAGATGCGGCCTGTGTGCTGCTGTCACCCTTCGCTGAGGTTCAGCCTGTGTGCCACCTTCACCCTGCGCCGAGGTCCGGGCTGTGTTCCACAGTCGGCTAGTGACGAGGTCAGGGCTGTGTGCCGTGGTCGCCCTGTGACAAGATCCGGCCTATTTTCCATAGTCACCCTGCACCAATTTCCGGACTGTGTTCCACGGTCGGCTATCCACGAGTTCCAGGCTCTGTGCCGCTGTCACCCTTAATGGAGTTTGGGGCTGTGTGCCTTGGTCGCCCTTCGCAGAGGTCCGGGCTGTGTGCCTTGCTCACCCTGTGACAAGGTCCGGCATGTTTGCCGTAGTCACCCTGTGCTGAGGTCCGGGCTGTGTTTCGCGGTTGTCTATTTATGAGTTCCATGCTGTGTGCCGTCGTCGCCCTTCACTGAGGTTCAGGCTGTGTGCTGTGGTCGCCCTGCGCCAAGTTCCAGGCTGTGTGCCGTGGTCACCTGCGGTCAAGGTCCGTGCTGTGTTCCAGGGTTGCCCTGCATCGAGGTCCGGGATGTGTGCTGCTGTCGCCCATTACTGAGGTTCGGGCTCTGTGCAGCGGTTGCCCTACTCGATGTCCTTGATATGTGCCACAGTCGCCCTGTGCCTCGGTCCGGCCTGTGTTCCGCGGTCGCCTTGCGCCGAAATCCGGGCTGTGTTCCACAGTCAGCTAGAAATGAGTTACTGACTGTGTGCCGCGGTCGCCCTTCACTGTGATTCGGTCAGTGTCCACGGTCACCCTTTGCCAAGGTCCGGGCTGTGTGCCATGTTAGCCCTGTGCCGAGGTCTGTCCTGTTTGCTGCGATTGCCCTGTGCCGAGGTCCAGGCTGTGTTCTGTGGTCAGCTAGTGATGAGTAACGGGCTCTGTGCCGCAGGCTCCCTGTACAGATTTCTGGGCTGTGTTCTGCGGTCGCTCTGCACCGAGGTCCGGGCTGTGTTCCACGGTCAGCTGGCAACGAGTTCTGAGCTGTGTGCTGCAGTCGCCTTTCACTGAGGTTTGGGCTGTGTTCCGTGGTCGCCCTGTGCCAAGATCTGGCGTCTGTGCCGCGGTCCCCCTGTGCCGAGGTCCATGCTGTGTTCCGCGGTTGACTAGCGACGAATTCTGAGCTTTGTGCCACAGTCGCCCTGCACAGATTTCCAGGCTGTGTGCCACGGTCAGCCTTCACTGAGGTTCGGGCTNTATAGATATATATATATGTATATGTGTGTGTGTGTGTGTGTGTATTTAAGCTCTAAGACAGAGCATTGTTTCTTTGTATGCACTCAGTAGTAAACGATACAATTTTAAAATGAATAATATTTTGAAGGATTAATGTAAATCTTGGTGACTATAGTTGATAGCACTGTATTGTATAATTGAAATTTGCAAAGAGTGAAATTTACATGTTCAGTGATGGGTGTGCTGTTTAACTAGATGGGAGGAATCCTTTCACAATATATATACATATCAAATCATATAATCTGTACTTTTGATGTCAGTTTGCAATTTGCTGTCAGTTTTATCTTCATAAAACTGAAAAACTAAAAAAAAAAACAAAAACTGAAAATTAGGATATTCTTCAGAAGTTAGAGAAAGCAGAGTTAGGGTAGCCAGGAAGTGGTAATTGATTAGACCTTTTCATATGGAATATGAAGCCATAGTTAGTGGTACAAATATGTACCACTAAGAGTCCATGTAACTAAATGCCATGGGCAAACTATGACTGGAGAGCTCAGGTATAGGTATTAAATCTTATGCTGTAGGAAATTAGACTAACCTGGGAGGACTGGCTATTCTATGCAACAAGTTTCAAGTTCAGAAAATAGGATTAATCAGTATTTTTTTCTTTTTCCCCTCAGCAATGTTATTGATCGCTATAGTCATCATGTCATTCATTATATCCTAAGTATCCTCAGTACTTATTTATATTATTATTTGAAGTTTGTACCTTTTGATGACTTCCTTCCATTCTGCTAATCCACATCTCCTGTGAGGTGTTTTTTTTTTTTTTTTTTTNGATCGCTATAGTCATCATGTCATTCATTATATCCTAAGTATCCTCAGTACTTATTTATATTATTATTTGAAGTTTGTACCTTTTGATGACTTCCTTCCATTCTGCTAATCCACATCTCCTGTGAGGTGTTTTTTTTTTTTTTTTTTGAGTCACCTCAGCTGTGAAATCATGCAGTATTTATTTTTATCTGATTTAATTCACTTATTATAGTGCTCTCAAAGTCCAACTGTGTTGCTACAACTGGCAGGATTTCCTTCTCTTTATGATGAATAATACTCCTTTGTATATGTCACAACTTCTTTATCCATTCACCCATCAATGGACACTTAGGTTAATTTCATGTTTTGGATATTGTAGATAATACTTCCCTGAACATGGGACTGTCTAGATGTCTCTTTAGTATAGTGTTTTTTTCCCTTTGGACATATTTTTAGAAGTGAAGTTGCTGGATCATGTGGTGCTTATGGTTTTAATTTTTTTAGATTCCTCCATACTATTTTTCATAATGGCTATACCAAGTTACAATCCCACCACCGGTGCACATGGGTCCCCCTTTCTCCTCATCCACACCAGCATTTGTTATCTCCTGCCTTGTTTTAACAGCCAATCTAGCAGGTGTAGGGAGATAAACAGCCATTCTAACAGGCATAAGGTGATAGATCATTGTGGCTTTAATCTGCATTTCTCTAAAGACTAGTGTTACTAGTTATCTTTTCATGTACTTGTTGGCAATTCTTATATCATCTTTGGGGAAAAAAAATCTTTGTTGATTTCCTTTGCCCATTTTTATTTGAATTAGTGATTTTCCTCTTGAGTTGTATGAGTTCTCTATATATTTTGTATATTAACCCCTAATCAGATAGCTGACTTATAGATATCTTTCCCATTCTGCAGAAGTCATCCATTTCTCTCTGGTCCAAATTAGAGACTTTAAGAGAATTGGAACAATGGGACTGAATATCACGGCAGGGCCCTATTGTGGTGGAGAAGGTGAAGTTACTGAAAATGTCTAGGAGTTGTTTCTATGGTGTAAACAATGTCTATTACATTGCTTCAAATTCCAACAACAGTAAAACCATTTTGGAGTAGGAATTCCATAATTTTTGTGAATAAGTAATTCCAGGGAAGCCGGCAGGTTGGTTCTTCTGCCAGGGCTGAGATCTCCTCTAGTCAGAGAAAGGAGCTATTGCCTACAACATCACACTCCTGCTCAGGCAGCACCATCGCTTCCTCCTTTTCTCATTGTGCCCAGAGCAGGTGGCTTTTCCATCGCTTTCATTTTAAACTTTTGATTAGTGCCTTACAGTGACTAGGAAAAACTGAAAACACTTTAAAAGAGTCTACTAGAAGACTGTTCAAGAACTGTATGAGGTAGTTGCTTCTCCAGATTTCTCCCCTATCCTGTCCTGTGAAACAAAGACCCCAGTAGTCCTGCCTCAAACCTCCACCTTCAGACACAATCCCTTCAAAGCACACTGCACACATAAGAAAAAGATCTATATATGCTCCCGTGTTTCTTTGAACACCCTCCTGCTTGAAGTTTAAATGTAGCTCAAAACCCCATAATTTTCAAACCTTAACTCCCATCAATCTCATGACTTTACTGCTAGAACCAAATGAATCAATAGTAACCATCAAACCATCCCATGCATCAAACAAGGAACCATAGGAAACACAATGTATAGCAGAAATAAATGGCAGGCTTCACATGTTTTAGAGCTTATCATTTAAGGCCTTAACCATAGTGTTCACTCATTAAACAATATTACTGTGCTCTAGCAATGAAAGCAATGGAGTACTAACTTGGTTGTTACCAAGCGCACTGTTTCTATCACTATAATTTCAGGAATGCTTCGCCTTCCATCACCAGCTGGGTTTATTTTTTTTACATACTTCAGAGAAGTTGTCTATACTGTTTCAGTGAAAGCATTGTCACACATGACTAACTAGCCAGGAAAATAAAACACCTTCCTTTGGGAAGGGTGACCAAAGAATCATGGAATGACAAATGGCCCATTTGGAGTTTAGCAGATTTGTTGATTTGGGGGATAACTGTCCAACTCCACCTCAATAATTTGTAAACAAAGAAGATAAGATTTCCCTGTCACTTATAATAATTTGTTTTGTTCTTTATCTTTATTTCGTTAAGTGTTGCTATTTTCTGCATGAATCTTCAAAGCAAAGAATGCCAAGTAGAAATTTTGTCTATATAAATCATAGCCAAATGGTCGCTATCTTTGATTCGAATAATTTCTTTGTGTATGTCAGGAAGATAGGATGTTCCAGTAAGGATCAGAGATCTGAGACAGGTTTTCTAATATAGTAATACAGAGAGGTCATACACAGCAGCCATAAATTAAAAGATGCTTGCTCCTTGGAAGAAAAGTTATGATCAACCTAGAAAGCATACTAAAAAGCAGAAACATTACTTTACCAACAAAGGTCCATCTAGTCAAAGCTATGGTTTTTCTAGTAGTCATGTATTGATGTGAGAATTGGACTATAAAGAAAGCTGAGTGCTGAAGAATTGATGCTTTTGAACTATGGTGTTGGAGAAGGCTATTGAGAGTCCCTTGGACTGCAAGGAGATCCAACCAGTCCATCCTAAAGGAGATCAGTCCTGAATATTTATTGGAAGGACTGATGCTGAAGCTGAAACTCCAAAACTTTGGTCACCTGATGCAAATAACTGACACGTTTGAAAAGACCATGATGCTGGGAAAGATTGAAGGTAGAAGGAGAAAGGGACAACAAAGAATGAGGTGATTGGATGTCATCACTGACTCGATGGACATGAGTTTGAGTAAACTCCGGGAGATGATGATGGACAGGGAGGCCTGGCATGCTGCAGTCCTTGGGGCCACAGAGAGTCGGACAAGACTGAGCGACTGAACTGAATTGAATACTGAGAGGAGGTCATGACTGACTGTGGCTGATGGGGTCAGAGTTGGGGGATGATGCCTTACAGATGGCTACTTCCTCACCCTACAGTGACAGATGTATTTGTTCAATCATCCATTCATGTAGCAATCTCTCCACTGATTGAATAAACACACCTTGAACCCATTATCTGTGCTAAGTATATTGTAAAGACACAATTTCCTCATTCAGAAAATTGATGTTCACTTCTTTCAACAACCTTCCTCAGCCTGAACTGGGTCAAATGTCTGCTACCTTTCCCATCTTGTAACCCCAATACTTTTTGCAAAAACCTGCCTTTGTCAATGAAGGTGAAATATGCCTTATAACAAAGTTTACATTATAGGGTCAATGAAGACTTATAAATTCAGAAAAGATTATTTAATATTCAGAATAATGATTTTGTAGAATTCCATGTTTAGAATAAAACTGTCTCTTTGGAGTTTTAATTTTTCACATAGAGAAAAAAAATCATATCAAACATTGTGAACTACTGTGAGCCTTATAAGCAAAAACATGAGATAAACTTTTTCCCTCAGATACAAGACTATTGTGTATTATTTGGCCGGAATAATTAATTTAATTATTTTCTAATGACATTGAAATGTTACCAAAATAATGCAAAGATATTAAACCCACTTGCCCTCCTCCTGATACCGTGAATGTATCTCTATGGTAACAGATCTTTCACAGTGCCACTGTGAGATGAAGCCAATTAAGATAAATAATGAGAGATCAGTGTACAGTTCACTCTGAGCATAAACTTTTTAGGAAATTGTTGGCATCATTGGGTTGCAAATAAATCACTTCAAAGTATTTGGTAAAATATGAAGCTTGGAATGATTTTAAACACAAGCCTATTTGTGTTATTCACAGCATTAGAATTCACTTGTGAATAACATTCTATTCAAATCTATATTTTAGAAATGTCACATCATTGGTAAGGAGTTCTTTTAATCATAGTCATATGTTTTAATGGTACCCAAATTGTTGCAAAAATTGTCAGCTAATATAGAAAGGAAGTTTTATAGATTATAAAAAAGGTTATTAAAAAGAATTTTTCATCATTAGGAAATTAAGATATACATTTCTTTTATTTCTGCTTAAACACTTTATAATGCATTCATCAGGAATTTTGTTGTTTTTACTCAACATGTGTTATATTATTAGAAAATTGAAGCACATTTTTTTATATTTTTACTTTACTTTCTAAGATCACATGATTTAAGGCATTACATTAACANTCTTTTATTTCTGCTTAAACACTTTATAATGCATTCATCAGGAATTTTGTTGTTTTTACTCAACATGTGTTATATTATTAGAAAATTGAAGCACATTTTTTTATATTTTTACTTTACTTTCTAAGATCACATGATTTAAGGCATTACATTAACATGCATAATAGACTTTTTACAATGAGACTCAATACAACAGCAACAATAGTGGGGAAGTTTTATATATCCTGTCTTGCATATAGATATCAGTTGCCCTTTTGATATGTTTGTATTTTTCAAATAATTTATTCTTAAGTAATGTATTCATAACTTTTCTTCCAAGGAGCAAACGTCTTTTAATTTCATGGCTGCAGTCATCATCTGCAGCGATTTTAGAGCCCCCAAAATGAAGTGTACCACTGTTTTCATTGTTTTCCCATCTATTTGCCATGAAGTGAAGGGACCAGATGCCATGATCTTCCTTTTCTGAATGTTGAGCTTTAAGCCATCTTTTTCACTCTCTTCTTTCACTTTCATCAAGAGGCGCTTTAGTTCTTCTTTGCTTTCTGCCATAAGGGTGGTGTCATCTGCANCCACTTCTTAATATCTTCTGCTTCTGTTAGGTACATACTATTTCTGTCCTTTTTCGAGCCCATCTTTGCATGAAATGTTCCCTTGGTATCTCTACTTTTCTTGAAGAGATCTCTAGTCTTTCCCATTCTGTTGTTTTCCTCTATTTCTTTGCATTGATCGATGAGGAAGTTTTTCTTATCTTTTCTTGCTCTTCTTTGGAACTCTGCATTCAGATGCTTTTATCTTTCCTTTTCTCCTTTGCTTTTCACTTCTCTCCCTTTCACAGCTATTTTTAATGCCTTCCCAGACAGCCATTTTCCTTTTTTACATTTCTTTTCCTTGGGGATGGCCTTGATCTCTGTCTCCTGTACAATGTCATCAACCTCATTCCATAGTTCATCAGGCACTCTATCTATCAGATCTCGGCCCTTAAATCTATTTCTCACTTTTACTGTATAATCATAAGGGATTTGATTAAGGTCATATCTGAATGATCTAGTGGTTTTCCATATTTTCTTCAATTTAAATCTGAATTTGGTAATAAGGAGTTCATGAAAAATGAAGAGGAACTTAAAAGTCTCTTGATGAAAGTGAAGAAAGAGAGTGAAAATATTGGCTTAAAGCTCAATATTCAGAAAACGAAGATCATGGCATCTGGTCCCATCACTTAATGGCAAATAGATGGGGAAACAGTGGAAACTGTGAGACTTTATTTTTTGTGGGCTCCAAAATCACTGCAGATGGTGACTTCAGCTGCGAAATTGAAGATGCTTACTCCTTTGAAGGAAAGCTATAACCAAATTAGATAGCATATTGAAGACTAGAGACATTACTTGGCCAAGAAAATTCCGTCTAGTCAAGGCTATGATTTTTCCAGTAATCATGTATGGATGTAAAAGTTGGACTGTGAAGAAAGATGAGTGCTGAAGAGTTGATGCTTTTGAACTGTGGTGTTGGAGAAGACTCTTAAGAGTCCCTTGGATGGATGGCAAGGAGATCCAAACAGTCCATTTTAAAGGACATCAGTCCTGGATGTTCTTTGGAAGGAATCATGCTCAAGCTGAAACTCCAGTCCTTTGCCACCTCATGTGAATAGTTGACTCATTGGAAAGGACCCTGATGCTGGGAGGTATTGGGGGCAGGAGGAGAAGGGGACGACAGAGGATGAGATGGCTAGTTTGCATCACCAACTCGATGGACGTGAGTTTGCGTGAATTTCAGGAGTTGGTGATGGACAGGGAGGCTTGGTGTGCTGCAATTCATGGAGTCTCAAAGAGTCGAACACGACTGAGTGACTGAACTGCACTGAATAATTAGTGATGTTGACCACTTTTTTCTGTGCCTATTGGCCATCTGTATGTCTTCTGTGGAGAAATGTCTATTTAGATCTTTCACCCTTTATTTAAATTGGTTGCATTTTATATTGAGTTGCATGAGCTGGTGAGTGTGTGTTTCTGTCAGTGTTCACTGGAGTGCCCTTGGATACCAGTGAGAAGCAGAGCAGAAGGATAGGTTAGCTCTTGGAGGTATAACCCTGTCACGTGTCTTGCCAGCTATCTGAGAAAGAAATGAAGATGAAAAGGGGAAATAATCAAGGCAGCTCTGCATAGGAAGCCCCTTCCTATTGGAGTTGCATAGAGTTTCAGGATGGCTGGGGCCTTTAACTCCACCTTTTAGTCTTTTTCTGTTGGGGAAAAGGTGAGGGGGGGGAACTGCTTGGGTAAAGAGAGGCTCTTTGGGGGCCCTGGGATTTAAAAGTAATGGTTCTGAGTTTGAGACCCTGCAAATCACCCCCATGAGAAATCTGCTGGGAGGAGGAGTGCTTTTTAAGAGCCCCAGTGCAAGCAGACTGCCCCCCCACACACACACACTTAAGGAGACCCCTCTAATGGGAGACGAGGAGCTCATCACACTGGCAGCTGCTTTCCATCTAGCCAAGGCCTCCCATGGCAAGCAGAAGAGGGGAATCTGGTCTAACTGTGAGGCAGTACCTCCAATTAAAATAAGTTAATTCATTCAGTTCAGTTCAGTTCAGTCGCTCAGTCGTGTACGACTCTCTGCGACCCCATGAATTGCAGCTCGCCAGGCCTCCCTGTTCATCACCATCTCTCGGAGTTCACTCAGACTCGCATCCATCGAGTCCGTGATGCCATCCTGCCATCTCATCCTCGATCGTCCCCCTCTGCTTCTGTCCCCAGTCCCTCCCAGCATCAGAGTCTTTTCCAGTGAGTCAACTCTTCACATGAGGTGACCAAAGTACTGGAGTTTCAGATTCAGTATCATTCCTTCCAAAGCAATCCTAGGGTTGATCTCCTTCAGAATGGACTGACTGGATCTCCTTGCAGTCCAAGGGACTCTCAACAGTCTTCTCCAACACCACAGTTCAAAAAAATCAATTCTTCAGTGCTCAGCCTTCTTCACAGTCCAACTCTCACATCCATACATGACCACAAGAAAAANGGTTGGATCTCCTTGCAGTCCAAGGGACTCTCAAGAGTCTTCTCCAACACCACAGTTCAAAAGCATCAATTCTTCAGTGCTCAGCCTTCTTCACAGTCCAACTCTCACATCCATACATGACCACAGGAAAAACCATAGCCTTGACTAGACAGACCTTAGTCAGCAAAGTAATGTCTCTGCTCTTGAATATACTATCTAGGTTGGTCATAACTTTTCTTCCAAGGACTTTACTCAGAATTCAGAGGAATGCATGGTACTGTTTTCTAGGAACTTGGTAGGAGCTGAGGTGTAGACAAGAGAACAGAGCAGTATACTCTGAGATGCAGAGCACTGTTTTGTAAAGATAAACAGAGAACTGGGGTTGCTCCAGAAGGGCAGGAGTGCTCCACACATGAAATCTGGGAAGGCTACCAACCAGCGGATATCTTCCAGGGCACTCTTAAAAGTAAATAGGAATATTCGGGGCCAAAAAGGAGCAAGGATCCTCTAGAGAGGTAGGAAAATGTTTAAACTTTCATTTAGGGATTGAAAACAATGACATTCCATCAATGAACCTAATTTAGGGGGTTTGACATAAATGCCTAGGATCATAGGCATCAGTAGTATGCGGTTATTTATTTTACTGCTATTATATTTTTGAAAATGAAACAATCTGAAAGAAGAATGCATCAATATTAAATATTTTGATAAGGCCATGGTACAGATTTCCTGAAAAATTGAAAGCAAGAGGAAATTTTTCTTAAAGTGAAATAAATCAGAAGTCTCTATAGCAAACAAAAAACTTCAGTTAACTCTTGGAGAACATTCAGGATTTGAATGTAGGCTCAAGTTTGACAGTGGAGAAAGTAGGGTGAAGAGAAACAGCCCCAAATTTGCAAGAAACCAACATGAAATTTATGAATGTTTTCTGACACTAAATTTTCCAGAATATCCTTGCCAATATGTATAAAATGATGTGTGTATGCATATATATATATATTCCTCATATATTCAAATATAGATTAAAATAATGGATTGTTTGTTTGGATTTTTGTTTATAAAGAGCTGCCCTCACGATAAATCTTTTGACATTTATAATTTCACATGATATAATATTTATGATTTTGGCAATGAAGAATGATTTCCACTCCAACTGCTGTTAGTCCTGCAAAAATAAAAATAAATTTATTTCCCTCACAATCCAAATGATAAGCTTTTTCAGATATTTGTTTTAAACGATCTTGAAAAATAGTAAAGGAAGATTTTGTATATGTTCCTCAAAGTTTTTCAGTGCTTTTCATCTTGGACATCCTGTGACTGACTGACTCTGTTTAAGCAGTGAAGTAAGTCAACTGGCCAGAGGGCCTGGTTGGTGGAATGTGGCTGCAGAGCTTGCCAGCCTGTGCCTGTCTTGTGCCAGTAAGGCAAGATAGATTCCTGAGCTAAGGCTGACCATTCCTAATCAGAGATAAATCTCTATGCTGATTCTTTTGAGTTATCCAGACCACAGCTCCTGCATTAACACACAATTAGAAGTTTACTAGCTATTTCTCCTGCAAGTCCCTGTCTGTTAAAATGAGGGCCATTTTTTCCTTAATATTTTGATTTTTTTTTTAATTGTATTGTTGGTTGCACTGAGTCTTTGTTGCTGTGCATGGGCTTTCTCTACTTGCTGTGAGTAGGGGCTACTCTTCATTGAGGGGACAGGCTTCTCATTGTGGTGGCTTCTCTTGTTGCTGAGCACAGGCTGTAGGCATGAGGGCTTTGTGGTTGCAGCATGCAGGCTCATAAGTTGTGCATAGGTTTAGTTGCTCTGTGGCATGCGGGATCTTCCCAGACCAGGAATCGAGCCCATGTTCCCTGCACTGGCAGATGGATTTTTTATCCATTATGCTACCAGGGAAGTCCCCAGATGAGGTCCATTTTAAGTGAAAGAAAATAATTGCTAAAAAATGGAATTTATATTTGACCATTTTATGTTGCTGGTCAAAGGGAATTTTGCCATATCCCAGTCTGCTCTGAAGATGGCAATAAAATCAGCAGGTTACAGTCTCTTCCCAAACGACTTTCTAATTAAGTTCGCATTTTAGATTTACTACCTGTCTCTCCTGCTCTCTGATGGTTTAAAGCCTTCGCCTTATATGTGCTTCTCATAGAATCTACCTGAGTCAAGAAATCAGTGATAGCTCCAACTATGAAAAGAGACACCAATTAAGGTGAAGTAGTGTTTATGCTTTGAAGAGAGTTATGTGTTATGCTGAGGAATAGTTTGGAAGTTCCCTTCATAGTGAGGGAAAAGGATGTACAGTAAATGATTATGTTTCAAAGAGCTCAGCATTCACAGTAACTGCCAGTGAAATAGTTTAATTCTATTCATGTGTGTTCTGAGATGAAGAGGATCAACATGAATATTTATCTGTCAGTGTATTCAAGGAGTACATATGCATTCTATGTGAACAAAGGGTTAATTGTTTGGGGAACTTCTCACAAATATATATATTTTTTTCATCTAGCCTCAATTCCAAAAAGAAAAGTGAAGGTGGGGTGCTGTCTCTTAAGGCATCATGAAACCAGGAAAGATATGTTAACCTTGAAAGTAGCGTCAGGAGACCCTGAGATCCCCTGGTGATGACTCACTGACCGCTCCTCCACTTTCTGCCCTCCTCTGACTCTCTGAAATAGAGAACCTTCTGTTTCATGACTGAGAAGCCAGGAGGGAATCGTTTTAAAGTGGTATCCCTTGGAGTGCATACCACTTTGAAAAGTGGGGGTCCTGACTTAACATAGTTAAGCTGTCTTAACCTACTAGGAAAATCTGGTTTAATACACAGCAGTACATTCTTACTGCCTGGTTTGCATTGTTTGTTTGGTGTTCAGGATCTGTTAATGTATTTGAGAGATGCGTAGGGAGTTCCTGGTCTGTATCTGGTGCTGTGACAGCTGCTATTTACACACAGATCAACACCTTCACTGGGCACCTCTTCCTGGAGCTTATAGTCTAGTGGTGGTGTATATTTGCTAAGTTGTATCCAACTCTTTGCAACCCCATGGACTGTAGCCTGCCAGGCTCCTCTGTCTTTGGAACTTCCTAGGCAATAATAATGGAGTGGGTTGCCAATTCCTTCTCCAGGGTATCTTCCCAACCCAGAGAGTGTTAGGAGTCATCTAAAATGAATAGGTTCAAAATAATGTATTATAAGACACATTGTTCAGTCTCTTTCTGAAAGGAAAATGCAAAAACATTCTAGAAAAATGTTTCTCTATAAAAGGGTTGACATATAGTATACTTTCCTTATGTCTCTGGGGAGCTGAGGGTGAAAGGATTTAAACGCAAACAGAACATAACCATGCTTCTCTACATAGTGAAGTATGTCTGGGGACTAGGGAGCCATCCTTCTTCCTGTGATGGTTTGTAGAGAACATGCTGAGGACCATTCAGGGAGCACTCTGGTGTTCAATTCAGAGCATTTCCTTCTAAGCCTTTCAGATATTTACTGAGCAACTATTATGTTCCAGACGCTGGCCCTACCAGTGTTGGGAATAATAGACTTTGATACTTTTTAATATCATATTAAAAGTAAAGCATCTATGGCAACAATTAATTTGGCTAGAAAACCCAAATTATTAAAATAGTCCAATCTCATGACAGTCTATTAGTCATGTTTTACCTCAGTTATTGTTTCTCTTTTAAGTGGTAACAAACTGTAGCATTATTTTTGAGCTCATTTATAATTTACTGGATAAATGGGCTTATGTGCTTAGTCATGTCCTACTCTGAGACCCCATGGACTGTAGCCCACCAGGCTCCTCTGTCCATGGGGATTCTCCAGNAGGGAGGCCTGGCGTGCTGCGATTCATGGGGTTGCAAAGAGTCGGACACGACTGAGCAACTGAACTGAATAGATAATTTTCCTAATAGTTCTTTCTCTGCTAGAGGCAATCAATTTGTCATTTAGATTCAGATTAAAAAAATATAACATAAAGTGGAGACTAAGATTTGACTATTCTAGTAAAAGACATCAAATGTAAAATACAGGAGGACATGATATAGTGGACTTAAGAGTCAGAAGACCTGTGTCTGAGCAGCAATTCTCCTATTCTCAGCTACGTGACCCTGGATGATTAACATAAACTCTAATTCTACTTCATTACTTAAAAAAGAGAATGACAATGACTTACCTCATGTATAAGGGAATAAACACAATGAAGTATGTCAATGTGCTTTCTTAAGTGCACAACTGTACAGAACAAATTACTTTTAAGTTATGAGTAGAAAAGTTAAGAATGTCACTTGAAAACTTTGCAACATGGATTTGATCAAGAAACAGAATATTTTGCTGGTTTACATTTAGGATCACACTTCACCCTAGCCCCATTTTCTCCCTCAGATTACTTTTTCTTTTTTTCACTGAGACTATTTTTTTTAGGGCAGATTTAGGTTCACTCCAATTATCAAAGCATCACCTTGTAAGCCTTAAAATAAGATTATGTTTTTTGTAAACAATCAAGTGTTTGGTCACTACCATAGCAACAGATGCTACAGACGGCTGGTCCAGGAAATCGGCTGGCCTGGGGTTGAAAGGAGTAAGTGTTCCTTCTTCATTCTTTAATCTTTGTAGTGCTATTATCTGATCTGAAGAGCCCATAGCTAAAAAGACCCGAAGACTCCCATTTTGGTGGCCTGAGAACACGTCAATCACAGGCATGTAGCTGTCGACAGCAACAACTGGATACCGAGCATCAAGCAGCAGGCGAGAAACCTTGGGATCTCTAAAGAGAGAGAAATTGTGCATGAGCAAACAACAATCATCAATCATGTCATAGAGTTGCTTCATTTCTTATTTGTTTTCTCAGTTTGTTAAAAACGGACCTACAACTAGAAAATAATGGTGGTTTGAAAAAATAGGATTCTACCCGTAATCCATCAAGTAAAAATGATAGGCAGATAAGTTCCAAATGCAGCAATCTGAGGGGGAAGGGATGTGTCTAACTTATCTCTGTATCATCATGGCTCCAAGGGTTGCTGAAGAGCATATTTTAGAGGTAGGCAGTGTGCTCAACTAGAAAAAGTATATAAATTTTGGAGTCCCGCAGATAAGTTTTGAGTAATATTACTGAGTACTTACTATGTCATAAGCACTTTAGTTTCTTTAATCCTTCTAACATGGCAAAGGTTGCTATTCTTCACTATTCACAGATGAGAAAAAAGTCTAAATGCTCTTCATTACCACGCTGAATCTTACATCTGCCTCTTACTTGCTGTATGAGTAAGTAATCAGTATAACTTTTGAAAGTGTTTCCACCTCTGTAACCACCTCTGTAAACTGTAGGTAAGAAAACCTGCATCAAAGGGCTACTGTTAGGACTAAACTGAGATAACCGATATAAAATGCCAACATGGTAAGTGCTTAGTAATTGATAGCTATTACTGTTCTACACACTCAGCAATAAAATGAAAGGGGTCTGAGGAAATGAAAAACAAAGGGGACTATCAGACCAGTCTAATACCACAACAAAAAAGGGAAAAAGTCAAACGTCTACAGCTGACAGTGACATCCATGATTCCAGCAGAACTCCTTAACCTGACCAGGCTTCCCAATGTTACCATCATGTAAGTACTCAGCTGTTCACTAGAGGCTTAGTCCTTTATTTTTCTCACTGGATCCTCACAATTGCTCCAAGAAGGAGGTAGGATATCTCTCATCACCCTCATTTTACAGATGATAAAAAGAAAGCCTGAGAGGCTGACAAGCTTTCCTGGTGGCTCAGATGGTAAAGCGTCTGCCTACAATGCGGGAGACCCGGGTTCAATCCCTGGGTCGGGAAGATCTCCTGGAGAAGGAAATGGCAGCCTACTCCAGTATTCTTGCCTGGAAAATCCCATGGATGGAGGAANAAAATATTATATATATATATATATATATATATATATAATATACATATATAGTTATATCATATATGGGCTTATATCTTTGGCCATTCAAGAAGTAAAACAATATGATTATTACAAAATAAAGCAACATTGAATTATTTATATTTTTTTTAATATTTTTCCAAAACAGGAGCGCTAAAAACAAATATTTTAGGCATCATAATCCTCTATTGCCCCAACAAGTAATTCAAAAATGCGACAGAATCTTAGTACAATAGTTGTTTTTTTTCTCCTGTTCTGTGCCTTTATTAACAAAAAATATGGGTTGAACTTTGCTGACATCTTTGACTAGCCTTTGGTACTAAATTATTTGTGAGCATACAGAGCTAAATATAGACTACTTTTACTTTTGCTAAAAATTTTACTGTTGTCTTTCTCAAAATGCATGGCAGGGTAGAAGGGAGAAGGGATGGGGTGAATGCAGTATTTGCTTATCAGAAAATGCCCATGTATCTATTTTGGTGCATCTGAGAGCAGAAATGAAGATTTCCAAGTAAATAAACAAGCTACATGAAAAAACATCAGAACAAAAATGCCACAATTCCCATTAGTAAGAATAACAAGAAGAAACAATTACATTCTCTTACAAATTAGCTATATAACTGAAATCTTTATAAGCCAAATCTGTGTTTAAAAATAGAGATAATAAAGACATGTATATTTATGGTGGTGTTAAAAGATTCCAAGTTACAGCAGACAATCACTGTTTATAATTATGTTGGGGGAAAAGGAGAAATGAATTTCCTCTTTCAGTTAACCATGCAGTGTAGACTTCTGGGCACTTTGATTTATTTTCATATCCAAAATGTAGGCAGTGTTCACCTGTAGGAGATGAAATGTAAAGTGTTCATCAGTTTAAAGCAGATTCTAGTGGATTTGTTTTTAATTGATATATAGTTGATGTACTATGTTATATAAGTTGCTTGTGTGCTGAGTCACTTCAGTCGTGTCCAACTCTGGCCTGCCAGGCTTGGACACGGGGTGTCCATGGGGTCCTGTAGGCAAGAATACTGGAGTGGGTTGCCATTTACTTCTCCAGGGGATTTTCCCAGCCCAGGATTGAACCTGCGTCTCATGTCTCCTGCATTGGCAAGCGGGTTCTCTACCAATGGTACTACATGGGAAGCCCATTATATGTTACCTATGTACAATGTAGTGATGCAGTTTACAAAGGTTATACTCCACTTATAGTTATTATAAACTATTGGCTATATTCTTTGTTGTACAGTGTATCTTTGTAGCTTATTTTATCCATAAAAATTTGTGCCTCTTACTCGTCTACGCCATCTCTTGCTTCTAGCTGCCTCTCCAGTCTCATTTCTTGCTATTGTCTTCTTGACCTGAGTCCAGCCAGCCACAATGCCTGCATTCAGTTTCTCCAAGATTTCATTTCCTGTCTCATACTTTTCAGAGTTGCTTCTATTTGTTAGTTCATTTAGATCTCTCTATGGGTTCAGGTTTCAGTTCTGACTCAGTGGGAAAGCTCTTCTGTCCTCTCTCTCTAACACCAGCCCTCTCTGGTCTAGCCTACCACCCAGCATGCTTTATTCTCAGCAGTCACAGCCCTCTGAAATCATCTTGTATTTGTTTTCTATGTGTTCATTGACTGTCTTGGCCCCGTCCACAAGGCAGCTCCTTGAGCACTTGCCTCTCTGCCTAGATGAACCACTGTGTTTCTAGTGCCTTTTATAGCTCTAAGTAAGAAGCCAAGAAATATTTTAGAATTAGCAGTTGATCAAATTCATGAGTTGCAAAGTCATCCATTAGATTTATCAGGTAACCTAAGGGAGAAGAGAGTAACTGGCGCCAATGCTGTGCATTTTGAGTTCCTGGTTTTCCCTGGAAACAATTCCAGGCGAAGAATTGATTCTCTGCAGAGAATCAGGGGTATGATTTGCCTCTTGCTGTGACATTTACCTCCACAGCTGTGTGCCTTGAAATATAAGTCTCTACTAGTGAGTAAGTCTGGAATGAAAGCCCCCTGTGTACATGATGGCTCAGACACTGAAGGCGTGAAACAACAAACTGGATTTGAGTCACAGCCCTGCACTCTGGCCCTGTTTTAATTTACTCTGATGGGAAACTGTATCTGAGCGGCAGGGAAAGTGGGTGTGTTGCCGACAGCTGTTTCCATGCATTGAGCCATCAGATAGTAGGACTGGCGATTGTGGACAGGAGAAACATAAAACATGCATGTTTTATGCTTGGTCTGTTTGGGCTGAGCAGTTTTTTGTGATTGTAATGATTTTCAGGGTTACTTAGATGCTTTCTGAAAAGTTTACAGTCATCCATCTCATGTCAAAAACTGTATTTAGAGGGATCAGTGACACAGATGATGTAAGCTGCTCAGCACAAGAAGAACTCTCATATTCAGAAATCTTCAGTCTAAGAAGTCATCATGGGACTTTAAAAGCTTCCAGAAATGCCCCACTGTATCTACAATAGTATTTTAAGCACCGCATCAAGGACGCAGTTGGCTGAAGCCGTGTAAGGCACGTGTTTTAAAAGAGTCCTTGTATTCCTGCAGGTGAATGTTCTAGTCCTTTTGTGAAGGTAGTTGCAAGTGTATCTTATTGCATGGACTTGAAGCATTTTAAATAGAGATAGACGAAATCCTTTTTTGGGCCCAGATGATAACTGCTGAGATGTGAGCAGAAAAGCAGCTCCTCTGCCTCTCATTCCTGTATCTTTTAACCAACCTCACTTCCCCATGCAGCATTTCCCCTTAAAATGATGCAGCTTTGCTTCACGAAGGGGAAAGTCACTTTCTAATGGATTTGAGGCAGCAGCTGTGGGTGAGTGAAAAAGCGGTACTTCAGACCCCAGCAGCCTCACCGCAGTGTCCTCACAAGGGAACCGAAGCATAGTCTTTGCTCTTGAAGTAGTAGCTGGCCAGGCGCTGAGGCAGAAAGCAGACATTCCTCAACAGGGTGGTTTTCCCCCTGCTGACCCAGGAGGCTTCAATTCCCAGTCGTAGAAGACCCAAGACAGTGAGAGGTGTGTAAAAGCTAGCTCAGGGGCCTGTGTAAGTACCCGTCACAAATAAAAATGCCTCTAGGAAGATGTGTATAAAATTAAATAATCTCATAAAAGCTCCTTGAGTTTAGGGTTATATACTTCCTGCCATTCCATGCTACAACATTTGCCCTTTTATTACAGAGTGGTGTTAATAAGGGCACAAATGTAAGTTGGGTTTTTAAATTTTCTTAATTGTCTCCTCCCCTNCTCATAAAACCTCCTTGAGTTTAGGGTTATATACTTCCTGCCATTCCATGCTACAACATTTGCCCTTTTATTACAGAGTGGTGTTAATAAGGGCACAAATGTAAGTTGGGTTTTTAAATTTTCTTAATTGTCTCCTCCCCTCACCCTGCAAATGGACACTGAGTACTGATTGATCCTCAGATGGTATTTTAATTCATATTGATCCACGATTGGATTTTAAAACATGGACAGTGCTGATTTAGACTTCACTTTTTAACCTCATAAAATATACGTTGTTTCATTTTGCGTATAACATTTACAACCTTCTTCCCGATATCTAATTTCACGTCACACCTTTTTAATAAAGAAACCCGCACAGGCTATTTTCACTTCTCCCACCTAAAAGCTGCTTCTAATGGGCAGCTGCCACATGTACACATTGCCTTTCATAGGCATGATTGTGCATTCTTTCACTTCATTGGATTTCTATGATGATTTCCACTGACACTGCCAGAGAGAAGGTGGCATTTTGAAGTTCTGTTCTGTGAGTCCTTCCAGGTAAACAAGAATGCACTTTGTGGTATAATGAGTTTGTTTGGCCTTCATGTTTGTCTCCAGATTCAGCTCAGTTCAGTTCAGCTGCTCAATCGTGTCCAACTCTTTGTGACCCCATGGACAGCAGCTTGCCAGGCCTCCCTGTCCATCACCAACTCCCAGAGTTTACCCAACTCATGTCCATTGAGTTGGTGATGCCATCCAGCCATCTCATCCTCTGTCATCCCCTTCTCCTCCCACCTCCAATCTTTCCCAGCATCAGTCTTTTCAAATGAGTCAGCTCTTTGCATCAGGTCTCCAGATTAATTTCTTGGTAATTGCTCATCATCAATGACATTCCAGGGTAACTTTTATCTCTATCTACCAACATAAAAGGAGATGANTCCAATCTTTCCCAGCATCAGTCTTTTCAAATGAGTCAGCTCTTTGCATCAGGTCTCCAGATTAATTTCTTGGTAATTGCTCATCATCAATGACATTCCAGGGTA
The DNA here is from genome assembly GCA_006410875.1 of Neotragus pygmaeus. Lineage (NCBI taxonomy): Eukaryota > Metazoa > Chordata > Mammalia > Artiodactyla > Bovidae > Neotragus > Neotragus pygmaeus. The sequence goes on along the minus strand of SJYV01026573.1, from coordinate 30,920 downwards.
ACTTTTATCTCTATCTACCAACATAAAAGGAGATGAGGGTAAACACCCTCTCGCCACCCTCCCTTGGTGTACCCTTGACTACTCAGCCATCAACATACACTGGTCACCCAACGAGATTGTTTTCTGTGTGAGGCCAAGTTACCACACACTGAGTCCTTATCCCCATCAATCCCAGGTCATTGACATATTCTTCTCTTTGAGGTTGCAAGTGTTTGGTTTGTAATTTTTGGCCTTGGGCTGTGTGACACATGGATTTCTCGAGGACAGGGAAGGTATCTTCTCATTTTGATATTCCTAGTACTTAGCCCAGACTCTGGCAGGAAAGCAGTGAATGCAGAGACCTGCTTATCAATTCTTTACCATGTGCTAGCTTTCTAGTCAACTCTGCAAGTCTGTCTTTCTGTGGTTCCAGGGAGCTGAGTGTTTTAGGGTTAGATGCACATAGGTATGAAAACAGCTTGCTTAAAATGATATTGTTAAGAAAATGAAGCCTGAGATTTCTTTCACATCTAAACACTAGATGTTTGTACCAATAATAATAATAATAATAATACTGTTTCTGTTAATAGAGCACTTCAAAGTAAGTACATCAGTAACAGGAAGTGGACGTTGTCATTGAGTGAAGTACAATATTTCTGCATAATTAAGAAACAATAATTAAAAGTTGTTCTTTGATTTGGTAGGTCTGATTTGAAGGGAATTTGTACGTTGCACAACTCAAGATGAAAATGAAATAATTTTGCATTATCTGTTGAAGTGTTTCCTTTCAAAGAATATCTGTTTTTATGTACTGTCCCCAAATGTAATCTTTTCAGAAGGCGTGTTATCATCAAATGCATTTGCACAAAGCATAACACATTATGGGATTTGAATGGAGAGGGAAAATACATTTATAGAAGCAGTACACAGTAGCTGGGAATACAAATTTTGTTTTCTGATGTTAAACATGATGAATCTACAAGTCAGATATTTGTCATTAGTAACAATGACTCATAGTTAAATGTGGCATAAATAAGTGGTTAAAGGCCTCATTACACAACTAAAATTAAGAATATAAGCTTTGTAGAACCCATGCTTTTTCCCCCTCAGACAGTGAAACAATTAATGCATGAGATATGAAACAGGAAAGGAAAAAGGGAAAATTCTATGTGTTGATTAACTACCATACCTTATGCTTAGTATTTTCACGTAATTTTTATCTTCTAAACTTGAAGTTTCTTCTGCATAGGTTATTTTCATCAAAGGAAGCTGAGGCTCAGGGGTTTTTAATAACTTACCTAAGATTACAAGTTATAAGTGACAGAACCAGAATTTCTCTGACAGTTATTCATAATCTTTCCAGTGCTTTTTGAGGCTCTGAGAAACTGCTACCTACGAGAATCTCCCCAATCTGAGAAAGGCTGAAATCCTGATTTAAGAGTAGCTTTCATTATAGCTATTAGAAAGGAACAAAATGCTCTGTCAGAGGTAGCAAACCTAAATTATAATCAACAGTGATAACAAGTGTGAAACAGGAAACTTACTTGTGTGAAAGTATGGCAAAATAATCAAAGGCTTCAGGCAGACAGTAGTCTGGGAAAAGGGCAATGAACACGACCAGTCCCATATGCCTGGTGATGTCCAAGGGAGCAGTTTTGGTCCAGGGTTTTATGTGTACTAAACAATAGAGGAATAAGACGAGCTACTATTCTAGCCCCTCACCGACCACTAGCACAGCTGAGAGCACAAGCTCAAGATCTCATGAATCCTTTTGGCTCTGAATTATTAGGACAATTTTAGAAATGAGGGCCCAAGCTCAGACATAAAGAAAAAAAAAAAATCAACAAAAAAAACACCTACCCCAAAGCATCCATCTAGTAAGTGTCAGGATTGAGATAAACTCAGAAATGGTCTAAATGCCAATGAAATGCTTACAACCATATCGCCTTTGTGACCCTAGGGGATCACTGAGTAACAAGACACAAGAGATCTAAGGCAGAGTTGATCTGAGTAATGGAAAGTGATGCCTGGTGGGAGGTCTTGAGGGACCAGGAGGAGGGCGCAGGTGAAGGAGCTGGTGTTGGAGAAGAGGAGGGGTACTTCGCTTTCTGAAGTTTCAGGGTACAAGCTGCCCTTGGAGACAGGAAAGGGTGCCCCTGCCTAACCCACGAAGTCGTACCCTCTCCTTCTTGACAGGCAGATCCTTTATTTCTCCTGGGCTTTGTTCGTCTGACCCTGTCACCGCTGTTCCCCTGCTGGACACAGTCATCCATTCTGCCTGGTTAACGTCAGCTTTCTACTGTGCTTGGTATTTCTATACACCTTGCCCCAAGTGTAGAAAGATGTTGGCTGGTGATTAAAATGCACAGGGGCAGGGGGCAATCATTAAATGAGAATCTTTTCTTTCCATGTGGCATCGTAAGTAAAGGGGAGGTTTCTCATCTAAGAGATTTGAGCCTCCATCTCTAAATTTGTCTACTTGGCAGATTCACTAAGCCAAAGATATACACGTTGGCATCTGAGAAGTAGGGTAAGGGCACATCTCCTCTGGCGCAGCTGATGCTGTGTTGCCAGGTGATGTTCTGAAGTTGAATATGGGGAGATGGATGGGACTGGGTGGTCTGTGGAAGAAAGTCTAGGAATGTTACTCTGGGTATGAGTCTGTAGACCAGCGCTTCTCAAAATGTGATGGAATCACCCCACCATCTTACAGAAGGCAGACTCTGATTAAATTTGAGACAACTGCTTGAGATTTTGCATTCATCACAAAATTGTGGATGGTGTATACCTTATCCATTCAGGCTGCTATGAAAATATACTGTAGGTTCAGTGGTACAAACAGTAAACATTATTTCCCACACTTTTGGAGACTGGAAACTCCAAGATCAAGATCCCAACCAATTCATTGTCTGGTGAGGACCCCCTTCCCAGTTCATGGATAATTGTCTTCTGGCTTTGTCTTTGTGTAGTGGAAGGAGCTGGATAAGTCTCTAGGGTCTGTTCTATAAAGGCACTAATCGCATCCACAAGGTCTCCACCCTCATGACCTAATCACCTCCAAGAAATTCCATCTCTTAACACCATCTTATAGGGAGTTACAGCCACAACATATAAATGGGATTAAGGGGGTGGGAGAGCACAAACATTCAGGCCAAAGGTGCTCAGAGAACATTTTGATTTTTCAGGCTGAGGAGCATCTTGCTCTGTTGCATTTGCATTAATCATCTATTTCCAGGGCAGAGCCCCCAGGCAGCAGTTTACACTAATTCTTCCTAAATCATCTGTGTAGACTATGCCACTTGATGCCAACAAATCATCCAGTGCTGATCCCGCACATCTCTTCCCAGCTCCACACTCTGTGAGATCAGGGTGGTAGGTTGATGACAGCTGCAGTCAGATTAGTTTCAGCACAGACATCAGTGAGTGCCACCCATCAGAAGATTTTTCTTAGCAGCTCGCTCACTCTCTGTTGCTATTTTATGAATTTATCATGACCCGAATCATGCTAATTCAGAGTATTTTCTTCCAGCGTGTTTCATTTTTACAACGTGATATTATTTTATATGTATTTGTAGGGTGGAAGCTCCAGGCTGCCCAGGAGGTTATATTTTTTAGGACATCTAAGCTCAGAAATAAGCTGAGTGATGCAGTCTACTCACATCCTTTAACCTGGGTTGTTCACAATATGGTGTCACCAACAGAAGAACTGCAGTGAATTACTAGGTGTAGAGCAGAATTTTGAAGCTTATTTTAAAGACAACTTAAGACACTTGGGCCTGTGTTTCATAATGTATGTAGTAAGCACATTTATTATCCTCAACAAAGCCTGTGCATAGCCACAATTTTGGTATTATTTCAATGGGAAAATGTGTTCTGAACTACGCAGTCCACTTACAAACACACATATGAGCCTGAATTGATTTTGCAAGTTTTGGAAAATTATGTGACCTGGATCAAGGGTTTTTCTTAGATTGCAGTTAAGGTTTGTGCTAATATACCTAAAAATGATAGTAAGATTTATAGTAAAAAACCAAAAATTTTAATTTACAGTTAAAAAAAAAAGCAGGAAAAAACCCNTACAAGTTTGGCTCTTTCAGATTCCATATGCAAGTAATATATACAGTACTTGTCATTTGCTGTCTGATTTATCTCACTTAGCATTGTGCACACAAGATACACATCCCTGTTGCAAATGCAGGATGTTCTTTTTCATTATGGAATAATATTCCATTATATATATGGCAGGGGGGCTGAATACTCTTGTACTGAATCATGATTTTCAGGTGAAAAGGCACTGGTTAATGGCTTCATGTGGAATGAGGTTTAAGGGAGTTGAAAAATGAGATTCCAGAGATTACTTGTGGACATTTAGGAAAGAAAGAGATAGAAACCCCATTAGATACTGTTGAGCTGAACAGACTGTTNATGATCCATGGGTTCACAAACAGTCGGACATGACTGAGCAACTGAACTCAACTGAGGTGAATCTTTATTGATTTCTCCTTTCTGAAGATTTGAAATTATTTTGAGAACAGTGTGAAAAGCCCTAATACTGTGCTAAATAATGGAGATAGAATATGCATGATATATAATACTCTAATATTTCCCAATCTTTTACCTGTGAAAGAAAGTTCTTTTAACTAAAATATATTACAAAATTACTATACCTTGGTATACCTGATGCTTGACAAGATTTTTTGGAAAAATTAAGAAGACTTAATTCAACCTAAAAAGATATAAGAGCACTTAGTACAACCAAAAAGGATTTGAATTTGGAGAAATGGTACAGCTTGAATAAATACAACTTTATCTGGAGAAGAATCTGAGTTATCAGGTTTTGCTCATAGTGAATTTCAGGCAAAGTAGAATTTTCTAGCTCATCCATTTCACAGCAAGTATCACTTGTCATTAAATTTAATGGAAATATAAATCATATAAGATTGTAGTCATTTTCAGGTTTATCTTTTCCACAAATTGTGTACTTCTTTTCACTTTTACATTTGTATCCAATTCATGTTTATACCCCATTACTAGTTTTATCCCAAAACACTTGTTGGCATATTACTGATTTCAACTAAGGTATCTTACATCTGTTATAATAAAATTTCAGCCTGTGGGTTGTATTTTCCATTNAAAAAAAAAAAAAACCTTGTAATTAGAGATGTATATCAGTTAATATGATAGAAGGGGGAAATGGCTTTTTGTTAAGATCTCAGAGTCTCTATAAATGAATGTTTAAATTTGCTGCCAAATATGCAGCATTTATTCCAACTGATAGAAAATTTCTATTAAAAGATGGAACTTTAGATCTGCCATGGAGCCTCCTTACATTTCAACAGAATAGGGCATCTTGTTATAATGTCTTGATAACTGCAGGTTTCAAAGTATTGTTATAGGTCAGGCCATGCCTAGTAATCATGCAATGGGTTGGAGCATATCACACACAAAAAAAGAAAAAACTGTTTATGAAGACAACATTCATCTCAAGAAAAAAGCATGGGGTAAAACATGACAACATGTTTTGCTGACAAGAAAAATGGAGAGAGAGAGATTCCTTTTCTTTTCTCCATACTCACCATATCTGCCAGCACGGATCGTTGAAAGAGCTGGCCATTGCAATAGGTAATTTATGCAACTCTTGTCACGCCCAGACACTAATGCAAATTCCCTGCTTAAGAATGCTGACCTTCACAGCACCAAACCAGGGCCCAGCGACCAGAAATCTCCCTTCAATCTTGCATGGAAGAGTCACATTTTTAAAACCTGTCATCCTGCATAAGGAACTACCATTTAACTGTCATTAATATAGCTTTTAGAATTTAAATTGAATAGCATATAAAATACTTCTTAGCAGTGGATAATTGTAGTTTATAATTTGTTTCCTCCTTTGAATGTTTCGCTACAAGATTCTGAGCCTTATGCATCAGTGCGTTCTCAGAATCTGGGCCTAATCATATCAGAAGGGACCAGGGCCATAGGCCCTGAGAGATTTAAACCTATACTAAAATCATCCCCTACCTATGACTTTAAAACAATTGAGAGGATTTTGGGGAATAACTGGTTATTGTCGCATTTGGATTCCGGGTTATGGGAAACTTGCCCGGCCTTTATATAAACTTATAGCTGAAACTCAGCAGGCCCAAACTGACAAACTGGTTTGGTCTCTAGAAACTCAAAAGGCTTTTAAGGTTCTTCAGACTGCTCTTCTGCAAGCTCCAGCTCTGAGCTTGCCCACCGGGTCAGAATTTGTTTGTCACTGAAAGAAAAGGTATGGCCTTGGGAGTTTTGACACAACATCGAGGGCCTCACCAGCAACCTATTGCTTATCTAAGCAGAGAATTAGATGTAATTTCACGTGGGTGGCTCCACTGCCTAAGAGTAATTGGGGCAGTGGCTTTATTAGCACTGCAAATAATTAATGGATGAAACTTTACTGTACTGACTTCTCACGATGTAAGTGGAATCTTAAATTCTAAGGTTCATATTCGGATGACAGACAGTAGGCTTCTTAAATACCAGTCATTGTTGTTAAAAGGACCAGTAACTAAGCTTAAAGTTTGTGGAAATTTAAATCCTGCCACTTTCTTTCCTGAGAAGGAAAATTAAACACCTGATCACGATTGTTCTCAATTCCTAACTTTAAACTATGCAGCTCATGAAGATCTAATGGATACTCCATTAGACAATCCTGACATGGAAATATTTACAGATGGCAGTTCTTTTGTTCGGGATGGAAAGCGTAAAGCAGATTATGTCGTGGTGACTGCTGAACAGGTTTTGAAAGCAAAATCTGGATTACAATGAAGTGGGAAGTATCCTGGAGAGGACTGGGAAATTGATTTTACTCATATGCCAAAAACTAATGGATATTCTTGCTTACAGGTTTGGGTAGATACTTTTACTGGATGGATTGAGGCTTTTCTCTGTCGCAGTGAACAGGCTAAGGAGGTTATAAAGATTCTCTTCATCAATGGAAGGCTTCTTGTGGTGGACATCTCCACTTCAAGGAAAGGACTTTCTCCAAGTCTGTGAATATCTTTGAAAACAATCATATGCGATGCCTCTTCTTCATCTGATGACATCTACCAACCCTAAAATGGACTGATGCAACATGTTGCACTTTAACTATGGACATAATGTGACTTTTAATTTTGATTTTTAACTTGTTTTAATGACTATGTTGCCTTACATCTGCAATTGTATAACTGGATTTCTTTCTAGCCGCATGAAAGCTTTTAAGTTACAAATGGTTGCTCAAACTCCTGCTACTGCTGCAACTTCCTCCAACTACTATTTGGGGCCCCTGGATCAGATATCCTCAATATGAGGATTAAGAGAATATGTTGTCTCAACAATTTAGGGACAACGCCCCTTCTCAGCTCAGAAGCAGTTATGGAATGAGAATGACCTGTTAGCTATCAGGCCTTAATCAGACTTCTGAACTTCAGTCTCTTCATCTGTGTTTTGTAAGTTTTACAGCTACATACTTTCCTGCTGCCTCGACATCCCCACAGACAGGCTCTGAGCACCCGCCCAGGTGAACAGGTGCACCAGTGTGACAAGGCTGATCCTGTAACAGGTGTCCCTCTTGCCTCCCTTACTGTGATCCACAATGTTCAAATGCACATGGCTTTTTGCTAGTGTATCCCTCCCTGAGCCCCCAGCTAACTAGAACATGAAATAACTCCTGTGTAGAGGAAGATTTAATTATTCACGGTTTTTCAAGATGACTGCACATGAGGAGAGAGTCAAGAAATCAGTTTTATCTCAAGCTAACATGTGTTTGGGGTCCACAATATTCTAAAGATATATGCCTGGTATTTTGAAATAAATAATAGAAATATAAGAAATATCTCCATTTTCAAATGGTAATAGCACATTTGTGCAAAGGAAAACAAAGTGTTGAACAATTTATGTTTAAATGACAAAGCAGTAGTAGAGTATTAAATGATATAAAAGCTTATTGTTTGTAGACTTTTTGATGATGGCCATTCTGACCAATGTAAGGTGATACCTCATTGTAGTTTTGATTTGCATTTATCTAATAATTAGTGATGTTGAACATTTTTTCATGTGTCTCTTGGCCATCTGTGTGTCTTCTTTGAAGAGTTGTCTCTTTAGGTCTTCAATCCATTTTTTGACTGAGTGTTCATTTTTTTGATATTGAGCTCCATGAGCTGTTTGTATGTTTTGGAGGTTAATCCTTTGTCCATTGCTTCATTTGCAAGTATTTTCTCCCATTCTCGTTTATGTTTTCCTTTATTAACATGTATATGTGGAATCTAGAAAACATAGTACAGATGACCCCATTTCCTTGACAGGAAGAGAGATGTAGAGAATGGGCATGTAGACACAGGGAAAAAAGGAGAAAGAGGAAAAATTGGGAGATTAGGATTGACTTATATATACTACCATGTGTAAAATAGGTAGCTAGTGGGAATTTGCTATCGGAGAAGGCAATGGCACCCCAATCCAGTACTCTTGCCTGGGAAATTCCATGGACGGAGGAGCCTCGTAGGCTACAGTCCATGGGGTCACTAAGAGTCGGACATGACTGAGCGACTTCACTTTCACTTTTCACTTTCATGCATTGGAGAAGGAAATGGCAACCCACTCCAGTGTTCTTGCCTGGAAAATCCCAGGGACAGAGGAGCCTGGTGGGCTGCTGTCTATGGGGTCGCACAGAATCAGACACGACTGAAGCGACTTAGCAACAGCAGCAGCAGTGGGCATTTGCTATAAAGCACAGGAAGCTCAACTTCATGCTCTGTGATGACCTAGATACGTGGGGTGTTGTTGCTGCTTAGTTGCTAAGTCATGTCTGGCTCTTTATGACCCCCATGGACTGTAGCCTGCCAAGCTTCTCTCTCCATGGGATTTCCCAGGCAAGAATACTTGAGTGGGTTGCCATTTAATCCTCCAGGGGATCTTCCCAACCCAGGGTTTTAGCTCACATCTCCAGCATTGGCAGGTGGATTCTTTACCACTGAGCCACCTGGGAAAATCCGATGGGGGTGTGGGGGAAAGCTTGTTAATAAAAGACATTAACGAAATGGGGAATAGTTTGAAGACTACTCATGAGAGTTGCTGATATTTGAATGTACCTCAAAAGCTTGTAGTATTTTTTTACCCAGTTTTGCTTTGTCCATCTTAACATTTCTCTTAAATTTTCATCTCTTTCAGTTTTATTTTTATTTTTTTTGCATCCAGCTGCCTTTTCACCATGTCTTCCTTAGTATCTAGAGATATCCAAGGGCATTTTTAGCTCCATACTAAAGAAATTCCTTCTCCCTGGTTCATTTATTCAGCAAATATTTATTGAACACCTACCATGTTCTGAGAAGCTAGTCTAACTGCTTGGATAAATTAGTGAACAAAACAGATGAAATCCCTTATCTCAGAGTGCTTTCATTTTGGTAAGCAGAGATAGCCATTGTCATCCCATTTCACCGGTAAAGAAACATATTCAGAGAGATAGATGAATTTCTGAAAATTACACAGTTACATAGAGGTAAAACAAAACTAAAATTCTGTCTAGGACCACAGCTACTTGCAGTGAAGTAATTGACTATTAAAATGTAGAAATGCAATTAATCAATTGACTTTTAGCCTCTAAGATGCAGATCTTTTTTTCTCTCATCAATTGTATTCATTCTCTATGTCTTGGTTTTGAAATATTGGAGATAGTTTATGCTAAAGGCACAATGGGAAGTAACATGAAGATCTCCAGGGTCTGCTGCTGCTGCTGCTAACTCGCTTAAGTCGTGTCTGACTCTGTGCAACCCCATAGATGGCAGCCCACCAGGCTCCCCCGTCTCTGAGATTCTCCAGGCAAGAACACTGGAGTGGGTTGCCATTTCCTTCTCCAATGCATGAAAGTGAAAAGTGAAAGTGAAGTCACTCAGTCGTGTCCGACTCTTTTCGTGACCCCATGGAATGCAGCCCACCAGGTTCCTCCGCCCATGGGATTTTCTAGGCAAGAGTACTGGAATGGGGTGCCATAGCCTTCTCTGCTCCAGGGTATGAGTCTATTACTAATCCTTACCCTCTGGAAAATGCACATATCGAGAACAGGAGTATTTTGATCTCTTATCATGAACTCATTGCCCTCTTAGCTCCACTGTTGTCAGTTCCTGGCCATCAGTGCCATGGACAGCTGCTCTCAATCCAGATTCATTCAAACATTTTACAGAAAATATTGCATTGTCTTCTATTTCTCTGCATGCTAAGTATCACATAGTTATGATGACAATTATTTAAACATTTTTCTATAATTCATAATTCAGGACACATTACTTCTATATTTTCAGTTAGGAAGCTGCGAATAGTGCTTAAGAATGTTATTTGAAATTAACATTCCAAACAGAATATCTCCCAGGATTTTTGCTGTTCCTATTGTGTGTATGTATTAACCAAATAGCAAATTTATGCTTTCTATAGGAAATTATGCTATATTTTAATTTTTGCACTGTTTCTGTTAATTGAGCATGGTTGCCACAAGTTGAATTATCAAAATATTAAAGTTCAAACAAATATTTGGAGATAGTAATGAGATGTCAAGGAAGTCCCCTGATCTAAGTATAGTCTATAAACATGAATGTGCTCACCATCATTTCACTGGCTGGAAAGATTATAATTTAGGTGACTTTACCACAATGAACTTATTAAATAAAGCCATTCCAAAAGGGAGGCCAGCCTCACAAAGTAGAAAGAGCTGTTTACAAAGAAACTCAGGAAATGAATGCAAGATAATCAGTTTTCATTTTGACTTGGTGATGGTTGGGGAATTCTTCATTATTTATAAGTGGAGAAGTAGACTTTCATGCTGGCATTTTGATAAATGGTAAGAATTAGTAGAGAGAAAGCCTGTGAATGCCAAGCAGGAACTTCTGTCAGTTACTGTATGGTCATTTGTTTCAGGAAGGAATGCTTTTCCAAACAACCCATGTTATGGCCTGGCCTTTGTGACTGGCTGTAGTGTGGTTTACACATAGAAGAACTGATGTTTGTAACTTTTAGAATCAGTCACCTAAATGAAGGTGCATATGAGTATAAATCCTTGCTGAAAGATAATGTAAATAAGTTAGTTAGCTAATGCAAAAGAAAGGAAGGAAGAAAGGATCTTATCTTCCATTGTGGGAGAAATCATAGTAGCAAAATGAATTAATTCAGCTTTCTAATTTCCACAGTGTCATCTAATTTCATGTGCATTGTGTGTAAACAAATAATTGTAAGTACAAATATGTGCTAGACAATGTTGAGAACAGTGTAAAAGTTGTTATCTAACCTGAAAAAGAAATTTTGGCAGCCCCCAAATCTGCTTCTTTCATGTACTGGCTTCTTTGATAGACAAATGATCACTTCCATGCCCCGTGTTGGAGAAGACTCTTGAGAGTACCTTGGACTGCAAGGAGATCCAACCAGTCCATTCTAAAGATCAGTCCTGGGCGTTCTTTAGAAGGAATGATGCTAAAGCTGAAACTCCAAAACTTTGGCCACCTCATGCGAAGAGTTGACTCATTGGAAAAGACTCTGATGCTGGGAGGGATTGGGGGCAGGAGGAAAAGGGGATGACAGAGGATGAGATGGCTGGATGGCATCACTGACTCGATGGACATGAGTTTGAATGAACTCCGGGAGATGGTGATGGACAGGGAGGCCTGGCGTGCTGCGATTCATGGGTTCACAAAGAGTCNGGGGGCAGGAGGAAAAGGGGATGACAGAGGATGAGATGGCTGGATGGCATCACTGACTCGATGGACATGAGTTTGAATGAACTCCGGGAGATGGTGATGGACAGGGAGGCCTGGCGTGCTGCGATTCATGGGTTCACAAAGAGTCGGACACGACTGAGTGACTGAACTGAACTGATATGATCATCATCAATCATCCTATAACCTAGAAGGCCAATCTGATCATAAATCAGCTGTGGGATTGGGCACCATGGTGTCAGGACTATGTCTATGCACTTGAGCTTTCCTGCAATTAATGCCAGTGAGGATTTGTGGGTAATAACTGAGAATAGAAATTAAAGAGGATTGGACTTTTAAGCAATACAAAGTGCAGAAATGCCATCCACTGATTCATGGCACAGCCCTGGAGGTACGGGTAGAAATATAGACCAGAAAAGTCATTTAGAAAGTGCAAATACCTTTGACTTGGTTTGGAATCATGGTGCTGTTTCTTCCTAGCTATGACCCTTTAAAAGGCCCTAAAACTCCCCAAAGCCTTTGTTTTTTTCACCGGTAGTCACACCTACATCAATACCTCACGTGAGGATTACAGAAAACTGTTTGTGTGAAAGCACTATTTCAACTCTAAATCACTCTGGAAATATAATAGATATTATATGCCTGAGAGGTAAGCAGAAAGGCTGAGATATAAATAAAACAATATTTCTTTCCATTTTTGTTTCATTTCAAATGTACTGAAAATCTAAGACCTCTACTTTTACCACAACTTTTTTGTTTTGTTTTTACATGATGTTTTTCTTTTTGTAATTAATTTTTATTAATGTACAGTTGATTTACAATGTTGTTTTAGTTTCAGGTATACAACAAAGTGAATCAGTCAAATATATATCCACTCTTTTTTAGACTCTTTTCCCAAGCAGGCCATTACAGATTATTAAGTAGAGGTCCTTGTGCTATGTAAGTCTTTATTATTTATCTATTTTATATATAATAGTGTATGTGTGTCCATCCCAATTTCCCAACTTATCTCTCCTAAAGTTGTCCCTTGGTAACCATAAGTTTGTTTTCTACATCCATGACTCTACTTCCATTTTATAAATAAGTCCATTTGTATCCTTTTTTTAAGATTCCACTATGTAAGCAATATCATACATTTGTCTTTCTGTGTCTAACTTAATTTACTCAGTATGTCAGTCTTTAAGTTCATCCATATTACTGCAAATGGCATAATTTTGTTCCTTTTATGGCTGAGTGAAGAGGAGCTAAAAAGCCTCTTGGTGAAAGTGAAAGAGGAGAGTGGAAAAACGAAGATCATGGCATCCGGTCCCATCACTTCATGGGAAATAGATGGGGAAACAGTGGAAACATCACTGCAGATGGTGACTGCAGCCATGAAACTGGAAGATGCTTACTCCTTGGAAGAAAAGTTATGACCNAATTATGTGACCTGGATCAAGGGTTTTTCTTAGATTGCAGTTAAGGTTTGTGCTAATATACCTAAAAATGATAGTAAGATTTATAGTAAAAAACCAAAAATTTTAATTTACAGTTAAAAAAAAAAGCAGGAAAAAACCTCTAGTGTGTGTGTGTGTGTGTGTGTGTGTGTGTGTGTGTTTATATGGAGACGCTGCACAGTAGGGAAAGAAAGGGGGGGGGTGGTGGTAGGGCGGAATCCCAGCGAGGTGATCACTTGCCAGGTAAGAGAAGCTATGCAGCAAAATCTTGCTGAAACTAGCTTAAAACCAAGTGGCACTGTGGTTGCTATCAAGGGACTGAGGCTCAGCAATCACAGATGGAGAGCAAAGCAGCATAAATCCCATGAGATTGTATAGAACCTGCTTTGGAGTAGAAAAATGAAGTTTCCTGAATTTTTATTTCTCTCTCTGTCTGTTTGGGCTCTAATAATTGTGCTTAGTTAAGTGTAGTAAAATTATTCCAAGACAGGCAACAGAGGTTAGAGGGATGAAAAATGAAGAGGCCCACTGTTAATTAATAAATGATTTTAACTTTGAAGTTTGGCGATACATTTAAGATGCACATTGGGGGAAATGGCAAGGCCCTTATAAAATACCCAAAGTGTTAAGCCTTTTCTGAAAGATGGCTTCATTATCATGATTTCTTTATTATTCATCTTTTTCAGAAAAGCAAAATAAATTTCAATTTGAACACTATTAATAAGAGATTGAGCAGGAGTTTGAAGTATTCTACCATCTGGCTAAACCATCTGAATGTATATTGAGCTTATAAGCAAAATTCTGTCTATAAATAGCCAGTCACAAGGCTAATTTTTGTGTATAAGTTCCAACAGAGACAGACATAAACATCATGGAAAATGTCTTAACTGCCTAGCATAAGTAAAAGATACTGCAGATTCGGGATTTGCTGTCAGGGTTTGTTTCTTTATTTTTCTTGTTTAGCAAAAACTGTAGTAATATATATGGTTTTCACAGCATTAGGGATGGTGGCAAACTGAAATAAAATGAAAAGAAAACTGAGTTAGAAGGCATGGCAGTGTTTAATCTAGGTTCTAACCCTGACTTGTCCTGAGAGTCATTGACAAGTCACCTAAATTACCCAGACCTCTGGCTCTTAAGGTATAAAGTAAAGATATCTCTATTTGGAGACCTGTAAGGTTCAAAAATCATCCAATATCATCATTATTCTCAGATTTGGAAATGGAAAAATTTTCATGACCGCTGTGGCATCATCTGAGGTTCCCTACAAAGAACAGTGATGTGTAATCTAACTTTCTTACTGTATCTGGGTCATTCAGAGTGTCTGACTACATAGTATGATATTGATTAGACAGGAAAAAATGACAAGATGGGAACTGAAATAAGTGGCTCATTACAAACTGAAGAGTGGGAGAAATAATGGTTAGTGATCTACTCATAGATCAGTATATGACTGAAGCTCCCTCTGTGATGAAGAAACATGTGGCAGTCTGAAACTCAGGACATAATGTCAGTCATTGTCTGAAATACCAGGAATATAATTTGAGTATAACATTGAAAACATCTAACTCATATGGTATTCTTGTAATAAAATGGATGAATGAAATATCAAAACTCAAATTAGAATAGTGGTTTTCAGTCAGAGGTGGGGTATAATTTTGCCCTTTGGGGACATTCAGTGTCATCTAGAAACAGTTTAGTTTATCATGACTAAGAGGGTGGTATAGCATCAGATGGGTAGAGGACCTGGATGCTGCTAAAGATCACACAGTCCACAAGAGGACCCCTCACGACAGAGAATTATTCTCCCCAAAATGTCAACAGTGCCAAGGTTGAGAAACTCTGAATTAGGAGAATCTTCTCCAACATCAGTTGTCCCATGTGCTGCTTCAAATGAGGGAACTCTTTTAAATTCCACAAGACAAATGGGGCAACTGACGAGTCATTGACCCATCACACGGGACTCAGAGGTGGAATGACAACTTGACCCGTCTTCTGGCCCACAGTGTAGTTTCTTCCCTGTAGTTTTTCTGAATGTGGTCGTCAGGGCAGGGGATTAGGGCCACCTGCAATGATCTCATGGAGAAGGCAATGGCACCCCACTCCAGTACTCTTGCCTGGAAAATCCCATGGACGGAGGAGTCTGGTGGGCTGCAGTCCACGAGGTCGCTAAGAGTCAGACACGACTGAGCGACTTCACTTTGACTTTTCACTTTCATGCATTGGAGAAGGCAATGGCAACCCACTCCAGTGTTCTTGCCTGGAGAATCCCAGGGACAGGGGAGCCTGGAGGGCTGCCATCTATGGGGTCACACAGAGTCGGACACAACTGAAGTGACTTAGTGGCAACAACAGCAGCAGCAGCAGTGATCTCAAAACAGATCCTTTCTTTGTTCATTCTTCTCCAACCAGTGCTGCTGAGTTTGAGGAATCTGAATCTAGCTAGGGAAGAGGAGCCAGGTATCTGTAATTTTTTAAAGCCCCCATGAGTGCATGCATGTGTGATCAGTCATGTCCAACTCTTTTCAAACACATGGACTGTAGCCCACAAGGCTCCTTTGTTCATGGAATTTTCCAGACAAGAATATTGGAGTGGGTTTCCATTTCCTCCCCCAGGGGATCTTCCCATCCCAGAGATGGAACTTGTGTCCCTTTAATCTCCTCCATTGGCAGGCAGATCCTTTATCACTGCATCACCAGGGAAGTCCTTGAAAGCCCCCATATGATTGTAATTCACATGAACATTAAGGCTACTGTACTTTACCAGACTGAACACTTAATGTGCACCAAGAATTTTCCATGGTCCTGAAAGGATGCAGCAATACATATGCAGAGGAGAATCAGAGATGCAGAGAGGTTTTTATTTATGGTCATGGTCCAAAATAGGAAATAACACTGTAAGCCATGCAGCATAGCTATTTAAAATGTAAAAATGATTTACAAATAAAGGCTGAGTATTTCTTGGTGGCTCGGTGGTAACGAATCCACCTGCCAATACAGAGTCCATCTCTGGGGTGAGAAGATCCCTGGAGGGAGGAAATGGCAACTCACTCCAGTGTTCTTGCTTGAGAAATCCCATGGACAGAGGAGATTGGCGGGCTGCAGTCCACAGAGTTGCAAAGAGTCAGACATGACTTAGTGACTAAACAAAAACTACAGCAAATTAACGCTGCATCTGCCAAATACATGCTCAAAGTTGAACAGCCTGCAAAGGAGTAACACTCTGGGCTGGACCAGCTGCTTAGTCAAATAGCATAAAATTCTTATCCTCCCAAAGCCATGGATTTGTTCACTCCTTGGATCATTCAACTTTAGTTATATGGAAATTAGTCTGACACTCCATGAGTTTGCTATAACAACCTGTCTCATAAATGCTATCTGCTTTTTGCTACAGAAGTTGGGGAAAGAAAGTATTAGGGCTTCTCCATCATCTTTCCATCCCATGACAAACCTAAATGATCCCAGGTCAAGGCCACCCAGAATAGTCCTTACCATTCAGTTTACATTTATGACATGGGTTTCACTCCACACACGGAAATCTGAAACTATTAACTCCACTTGGATTGAGTTGAATACATGGGACTCTTGGTCCCCTGTTTTGCTGTCATGAAGCTTATAAAATTAATAAATTTTGAATGTATAGCTAAGAGGCTAAAGGAAAACTGGATGAATCTACTTATGGCAGCCAGTTGTAAACATATTATTTTATAACAGTAATCTTCAATTTTATTCCTTGACCCTTTAATTAAAGTAAAATATTACGCCCTCCTGTAGTATTGGTTTAAGTTAAAAATTAACTTAAATATTGTGACTCAACCAAAGGAAAGTAATGGGGAAGAAGTACTGCTTTGTTTATCCATTGCTACATGTGCCTCCTAGCCCCTTCCAGAGGCTCTGATGAACTGCACACCTTGAGAATCGCTGAATTAGAGCGGCTTGGAGAGTAAGAATATTACATGCTGGGCAAGCCGATGTATTATTCTCATAATCTCTTTACGTGTTCACAGATTGTCCTGCTAAGTGAATGGGTGCTGAAAACAAACTGTTTTGTGGTATTTGCTGATGGTATGAACTCTACAGCACAAGACCAAATTTTCTTTCCTGGGAAGCCCTGTTGTTCAGTGTTTGCAGACTCTGGGTTATTCGGATCTTCCAAGAATGCTGATAGCAATGCATGTATTAACAAGATCAATGTGAAAACTTGAGTGGTAAAGAAATTCAGATGGTCCAAGTTCCTAATAATTACCCCAGGTTTGTATCCAAGGCAACAGCAAGATTTCTTCCACTTAATCTCATATCATAAAAAAAAATAGAATCCTACAATTCTCAAGTGGAAATTAAAAGTTTAATATTTAAGTTTAATATTTTAAGTTATGCAAATACCTAGTTACATTACCCAAATTTCATTACAAGATAGAACTAATAAATATATGGCAGTACAAACTCCAGCAATAAAGTATAAATGTATCCAATAATAGTTAAAGGAAGGCAAAATTATGCTCTTGTTAATTTTAGAGTTCTTTGAAATTTACTTGAAACAGAGTCAATACAAGGTCTAAAGAAAGTCATGTACCTACTCTTTGTGTCCATGGTTATTTCTCATCTATAAGGTCAGATGTCTTTTGAACACAGTTCTCAACCCTGGATGTACAGGAGAGGAGACTGGAGGGCTTTCATAAAACAAATATAGCAAATACCCCAAGATATTGGCTCTATTGGTCTGCACTAGAACCTGGACATGAGTATTTTCTTCAAAACTCTTGAGGTGATTAAAGTGGGCAGCTCAGGTTGAAAGCCATTGGCAAGCAGAAATTTTGACTAGAGTATTTTACACAGTCATGGAGCTGTTAATGAAATGCAAGATTTTTGCCCTATTAATGATCTGCCAGCCATTCAGGGGAAAAAAAAAAAGTCTCTGCTTCAATACTTGTCATCTGTATAGACCAACCTTGAAAAACAATTTATCTCTTAATTAGATTCTAACTATCTGTACTCCCCCTTCCACATGCAAAAGACAAGGAATTAAAGGCAGTGGAGAAGGAGGTCATTCTGGTGACTCAAGATTCAAGGGTTAAAACTGCATAAATCTTTGTTGGTGGATCAATATTTTGATAAATGGTCAACGGTATTAACGAAGGGTTTACAAATAAGGACTCTTTGAAGTAGTTTTTTATCCTGTCTCTTCCAGAATGTGCTATAAGTGTATTTTAAGCCATTTTAAGCCCGGTGTGCAGTGCTTCAGATGTATTTTTCATGATTCGAGAGTGAAATACATTTTAAATTCAAATACATACAGAATGGAAAACTCCTAGTTTCTCTTATCATCAATAGGTTGTAAGCAATTTGGAAAATCCAATGGACAAAGCAATCATAACAAGCCTCGAAGGATTTCATGAAGGAGCCCTAGTTTAAATAACTTAAAAATCTTGTGCGTGCACGCGTGTGTGTGTGCGCGCACGCATGCGTGCATGTGAACAAACTTGATCTATATAAGTCCCGTCGCTTTTTTTCCTATTTATATTGCAAACATATTGGTTTATTGTTTATTATCAGGTTGCTTATTTTTACTATTCTAATGAGAATAATTATTTTTGGTCTAAAGAGAATAATATGGATGCAAAGTACTCAACTCTCAAAGTGTCAGTGGTGTTCGCATGACAGGTAATGAGGCAATTTGGCAGAACATCACAAACTAATTGAGCTCAGCTCACATCAATGAGGCTTGTTCAGCTGAGGCTGCACCTCCTAAAAAGAACAGTGGAATTAAATGAGACAATGTGACATGTACAATTTTAATTGGAAGCTCTAATTTAAAATATTTAAAAGCATGTTTAAAATAATTTGTGAATCCATACAGATGCTTCCTTCTCCAGCTAATTAAGAATATTCAGTGGGTCATATAAAGTCTGAGTGTCAAAACTATGAATTATTGAAGTCCCTGCACATATAAGTGTACTTGCACCTTTAGGCAAGATCAAATTTAGTTTAACAGAGGAAAATGGGAAAGAAACAATCCTCATGACTGCAGAAGGGTAGGTGATTTTTAAAGTGATGTTTTAAAAACCATTAAAAGTATTATTGCCCATCTGTTTTGAAATATTTTTATTAATGTTATATTTGAATATATTTTAAAACAAGTCATCTAGGTAGAATTTGGAATGCAATTTAGAGAGGCTATGGTGCAGTGCTATTTTGATTTTTTTTTGGATGCCATTAATCTACTTTTTATTGCTTTTAAGTTGTTCTGTGTCCACATAGCAAACAGTAATTATGAGACAGCTTTTTAATAACCATAAAATTCTTAGTTTCTAATACTGATTAAAATCTACAGCCACTGATTGTTTAAAATTTTCCGCTATTCTAGTTTTAAAAGAAAAAGAGTTTAGGTGAGAAAAGGAAAAGTAGTTTTATTGCTAACATATTCATAATTCAGTAATAAATCACCAGTAAAAAAGAAACTTGTAAAATCTGCTAACTGCTAACTGAAAGTGTAATTGCAGTATACTAATGATTTATACTGACAGGAAAACAACTTTTCTAGAACTATAGCAATGTATCTCCAATTTACTTCAGTAGCCTTAGTGTGATTTCCTAAGGAGAATATTATAAATTTCAGTGTTTAGTCACATTTTTTATACATTAGCAAATGATATTGACAGTGAATAATTACAGAGCATGATGTTTTACCATGGTTTTATTTACCTTTTTATTACTATCACAGGTTTCCAAATGTTAACAAATATAGTGGATTCATCTTAGGTAGTACTGAAAATTAGAAATGTTCTTAGGAAAGGGAAGATGTCTCATGAGCTAAGTGGAAAACTCTTAGGAATCTAGGACATAAAAAGAAAAGCAATACAAAAAGAACTGAGGTGGATGAAGAAAGATTGATGTCAGAGAAAGCAAGGAGAAGTGATTTTATTTTAACTGGGGTCTGGAGAAGTGAATTAAGGAGACTGAAACATATTGGAAGAAACATAGAACCTAATAACATGAAAACAGACTATTTTAAGTGGAACATTTGTCTCAAAGCTGGTGCCTAAGTACTGCAACAACAACTTAGATTATTTTGTACGTTATCTATCATCTAGGGTCTCTGTCTTGCACAATTGCAGAGAGAAGGCAAACCCAAGGAAATTCCTGTCCTCAGACAAAGTAAAATAAGACTGAAATCTTATTAACCATAACATACATGATGCATACACAGTACATATACATCAGACTTGCATGGATCACACATACATGCACATGCATATGTGTGCAGCTTACATCAGAGATAATACATAGCTCATGCATATACATATATCATGGATACACGAAGTCTGAATGCATCAGACATGGCTAAATATCCTGAAGACAGGTACCCGGGCTCCAACTTTTCTAACTTCTTTTCTGGGTCCAAATGGTAACAGAAGATTTCACCCCACTGATTTATTCTCCTTGATATATAAGTATTGGGGCTGTTCTTAAGTAAAACCTTTCTTATTCCACTTAAGAACAGAATTGAAAAACTGGCCCATTTTATTTCTCTATGAAATACAGCCTAATTTTCTTTCAGCCTCCAAAGGAGATGATTAATCTCCACCTAGGTTTTAGCCAGTTTTTCCAGGTAGGCAACATTATGACCAGACAGCATTGCTAGCTATGTGGTTTTTCTATTAGCACTATGTTTTAAAATTTGCCCAGGCCCACTTAACTTTGGAAACAAAGAGACTAGAACTCAAGAAAACCTATTCTAGATTTAAATATTTATTTTTAGCTCAAATCATTTTCATAAAACTCACAATTCCATTAGGAATTACATCTGTTAATCACCTACATTGTTGACTGTTCTAAGAACAATTTAAGAGATAGCTATTTCATTTTGTGAAGTAGCTTCTAGTGTTCTTCAGTAACTTCATAAGTAATTATTACTGCCTATACCAGGGCTAATTTGAAAATAATTTGTACCTAATTAGTAGGCATTACTCCAAGGATTAAGAAGATGTAAATGAACACTGAAAATGAACCCCAAACATGTGGGTCATTGACCTATTAAGTCCTAGCTCCTTGTGAGAAATCTCATGTGATCTCTTAAGACAAAGAAATCGCATCACTATTCTGTTACCATAAAAAAGTCTTAGAAACTACATGGCCATCAAACCAATACCTTTGAATACATATGTTTTTATGTATTCATGTATTGTTATTTTTGTATAAATGTTTCTTTTTATAGATAGATTTACCTCAAAATACCAATTTTTTTTTTAATGAATCAAAGTGATTAAAGGAGGAGAAATAATATATGGAATAATGTGTTTGGGGTAATATATCATAACACACACTCCAAAACATTTCAATATGCTTTAAAGTCTATATGTACTTTAAAGTCTGACAAATATTATTCTTCTACATTTTAAAAAGCATGTGGTAATAACTTCAGGGATGAGAGGCGGGGAAAATGTTGTAATCGGGATATTCTGACAAAACCATTTCCTTCTGTAGCTGTACAGAATTAATTAATTCTTATTTTCTTTAGAAAATAGACAACATTTAATATATAAATACAGGTAATATTATAACTGTATTATCAATAGTATGTTTCCCTTAATTATAACTCTTTAATCACCTATGTTTCATTCTTTGTAATAAGAGAAGTGTTTAAGTTATATAAAGTAGAAATACCTATAGAAAAATCTCTCATACAATCTGATACTTCTCGAAGCATATATTTTATATTTCTTCCTGGACTCAGCATTACCAACTAAATCATAAATCCTTCATACCTGACTTTTAAATAGATAAACAATCAACGTTTCAAACTTGTTTGTTAACATATTTGTAAGTAGAGATTTTGAAAAGCAGATCAGTAAAATCAAACACCAAAATTTCACTTTCTGTCCCATTAGGATAGACATTTTTATGATGTGAGTACATTTTGTTAACAACCTTTTATATCCCTGCCAGATATACAAATTGTTTATTTTTGCATTTAAACTACCAGTTTGATTTTTTCCAAACTGGAGACAAATGTGCTATTTTCAATGAACAAATGAGCCTAAATTGATGAGCAGCCAAAAATTCTCAGGAACTTATAGGAAACAAGATGAGATGGCATTTAATCATATGATATACTGGTTAAAGCTGATGTGATTTAGAAATATAATTAAGACATCTTAACTACATCAGCCCCATTTTATCACAGACACTCAAAAACTCATGGTGCCTAGTTGCAAATTGAAGACGGTATATAAATGCAACCCCAGCTTGGCAAATACTAGCTTTTCCAGCAAAGTCATCTTGTGTTACAGACTATATAGTGTGTCCAGTGAAAGATGATTTGTGTCAGCTAAAACTGTAGCCTGGAGCTACACTTGGTGTGTTATTACTTTAATCTAGTTATTGCAGCCTTGAAGTGTATGTGAGCAAGTCCAGAGAAGAAATATCAAAAGCACAACCTACCCTGATCATTAAGAGTTTCTAGGAATAGCAAAGAAAAAGACTCCAGGATATTTCTCATTTATTTTTTGAGTATGTTGGCTTTTTACTCAAGAACAGGTATTATCTAATCTAAGAAAATAATTAGAGTTTACCATTGTGTAATGTTGCCTTCTATAACTGAGCTTTTGAAAAATTAGTTGAAGATATGCCAGTAAAGTAATAATTATATAGATTGAAAATTTTAAATCAAATATAGCTGTTAACATTAGGACCAGTCTTCTGGGCTGTACTGGGGGTTGCCGATTATAAATCTTCTTTACTTTATAAAAATGTGAGTGTATGTATAGTTTCAAATAAGTCTAAGAAAAATGTTGTTATAAAATGCCTTAATAACAGAATAGAGTATAAGTAAGAATTCAATCATCACCTAAAAACCAAATTCTAAATAGTAATAAGAGGGATTTAAAGATCAGTGTAATCTCACCCATAAGATACATCATTTTTTTTAACTGATGGAAGGAAGCAGATTCAGAATTTTCAGTTATTTTATATAAACATAACGTAAAAATGCATTCAGTGAACACATAATTATGGATAGAAAAATAAATGAATGGCAAAGTGAATTTTCTATTTGCTCTCTATTTTTGCTCAGTGTTTTTACATTGTTTCCTTTAAAAATTAATTATAATGCTTAAGTTGTTTTAAAATACTTCAGTTGGTTCTTAAACACAGAAAATATTTTGCTATTATGAGAAAAAAATGAAAATAAAAATTACCAAAAGGATAGACCTAACGTAAATGCACAATGCATTATGTTAATATTAGTGAATTCATTGTATTTATATAATTAGATAAATTATTATATTTTATAAGTGAAACATTTTGTATGAGAAGCAAGGAATTGCCTTACAGGTTAATTTAACCATTTGATCTTTGAACTTTATCAGTCAGTGACTTTATCATCTATAGATAGTAACTTTATCACATCTTTGGTTTTAGCCTAATGGTTAGTCATATCCATACACATCAATGCTTATGAAATTGTTAAATATAGAAACATGAAAGATTTCATGTTAAATACTAAAAAAATTAACATGATAAAGCTTAAAAAGATGAAAACTAAAATGATATGATACCTAAAAATAATTCCTTTTCACTCTTTTAGAAGCTGAAGAATGTTTATATTGTAGATTTTTAAGATGAATTAACAACTTCCAGTTCCAATAAAATTTACTTCAAATATACTAGTCTCAAATGAGTCTCTCTTGTGTCCAATCATACAAGGTTGTAGGATAAGCTATTAGGCAATATAAATATTACATATTATGTATTCACATTTATGTAATTTGCTTAAATTTATATGTAAATTTTATCTAAATATAGACTATATATAGGTAATTTATTTAAATTAAACTGCACATAGATGCCACAAGACACACTGGAGTTAGGAGAAAAATACTTTAAAATTACTTTCCGAGATTCAAAAATATTTAGTGGCAGCAATATCTCTTTCTAAATACTAGACTGTTGAATACTTTGAGAATATTTTTTTAATTGCTTCAATCTTAGAATATTGCATCAGAATATCACCTTATGTTGTTTTAAAAGCAATAGGTTATATTTTTAAAACTATTCTAATTTCATCATAGTGCTCATTTTATTATGTACCTATTCTTGAGAAAGTTAATGTAAATAGTATATTCTATTTGAATAATTCCACATAGTACTTTTCAGTTTTATTGTGATATTTAACATGATGAGTGAATACCATTTTTCAGTTAGATTAAGAAAAGTAACTTTGCAATAATAATGTTTATGAGCAATAGAATGACAGAATAATCTTATACATCACTGCCTACACATTTTTTAGTTAATTTATTCTCACTCCTTCTATTATAATCATCCAAAAAAATATTCTTTTAAACTACCTATCACACTCTCCATGAAGCGTTCATTACATGCTTGGCATTCTATTTTTCTATATTTTATTCATAGCAAGAAATCTATGAGATACTCTAACCGGAGGGGAGACACCTGGTGGGTTTAATTAGATTGCATCTGGAAGTAATTAGGAGCAAAGGATAAAAGTTGACCAACTGTAGTAGTCTAGATGACTTCAATTATTATATAGAGACTGTCCAACAGAAGAGTCCTGACCTTGGGAAGATAGTAAAAAACACAATAAAAAGTTTTGAGTATAGAAAAGTCCAAATATGAAATCAGAATCTTCACCAATGTTTTCCAACCAATGGAGTTCTGCAATGTTTAAAGTCCATGGAGGGCAAGACCTAGTCTCCTAGTAAATGTTGGGAGAATAATTTTGTGAGGTTGCAAACTGATGAGACGGACTTACCTGGTAGCTCAGTTGGTAAAGAATCCGCCTGCAGTGCAGGAGACCCAGGGTCAATTCCTTGTTGGGAAGATCCGCTAGAAAAGGGATAGGCTACCCACTCCAGTATTTAAGAATCCACCTGCAATGTGGCAGACCTGAGTTGGATCCCTGGGTTGGGAAGATCTCCGGGAGAAATAAAAGGCTACCCACTCCAGTATTCTGGCCTGGAGAATTCCATGGGCTATACAGCCCATGGGGTCGCAAAGAGTCAGACACAGCTGAGCAACTTTCACATACTTATGGAAAGTTGGAATGACTTGATGGATGTCTACAGAAGACCATTTTGAATTGTGTTTTCTTCGCTTTGGCAACTTAAATAAGTACCAAGACCAAGTCAGAATTTGTTGTTGTTGTTGTTCAGTTGCTAAGCCATGCCCAACTCTTTGTGACCCCATGGAAGTCAGAATTTAAAGGGATTTTGTTCACTTTGTAGTCATATCGCTTTAATCATACTGAATATATTATTAATGAACTTTGTAGTGGCATATACTGACATCAGGACGTGATATCAATTGTATGTTTGGAAACTTTGGGTGTCAGCTACTTCTGCTGCTGCTGCTGCTGCTGCTAAATCGCATCAGTCATGTCCAACTCTGTACAATCCCATAGACAGCAGCCTACCAGGCTGCGCCATCCCTGGGATTCTCCAGACAAGAATACTGGAGTGGGTTGCCATTTCCTTCTCCAATGCATGAAAGTGAAAAGTGAAGGTGAAGTCGCTTAGTGATTTCTGACTCTTCATGATCACATGGACTGTAGCCTACCAGGCTCTTTTGTCTCTGGAATTTTCCAGGCAAGAGTACTGGAGTGGGTTGCCATGGCCTTCTCCTTGGGTGTCAGAGACTGCATCATATATGCATTTGTAAAGGTCTCCCTAGAGTCTTGACTCTAGTCTGTGGGTATAGCTACCATTTTCTTCTGTTTCTCAAAAGTGGCAGGCTTGACACAGGTGATTGCCAACATGTAGAACAAAGTGGTAATGTTTATTTGACTCTAGGTGGGAACACAGAAATCTGAGGGAAAAGAAATGAAAAGCAACCATTTCCAAACTATCATTTCCTCAAGAAATGTTTTGGAGATGGAAACCCAGGGTAAATCATTTGATTTGATCCCGTCAGGCTTCTTTTTAAAATTGCTTCATTTCACATCACCAATTTGACATGTCCATAGAATCTGCTAGGTTTGTGCACATGTTCAAAAAGGCAAGTTTGTCATAAATTCTAGCTAACTGTCATTATTTCTCAAATTTTGCTGGGAAAAAAAAGTTTTGATCATCTTCATTGCTAAATTTGGAAAACATCTTGAAATGGAGATTGACTTGTGTCAAGAAAAGTATTTTCAGTAAAAATTTTGAAGTAAAGTATAAATTCAGTATAAAAATGTTGTATCTGACTGTTTGCAACGCCATGGACTGTAGCCTGCCAGGCTCCTCTGTTCATGGGATTTTCCAGGCAAATATACTGCAATGGGTTTCCATTTCCTCCTCCAAGGAATCTTTTTGACCCTGGGGTTGAACTCTAGTCTCCAATATTGCAGACAGATTCTTTACTCTTTGAGCCACTGGGGAAGCCAAAATGAGGTATATCCTGCTTCTGTTCCATCACACTGTATCCAGTATATAAGTTCATCAGAAATGGATGCACATTGGAAAGGCAGAGTAGAAAATATTCTTCAGGAACTTACAGGGTTAATGCACCACCGAGTTCAGGTCCCTACTTTCAACTGCTGGAGAAAAGCTCATTTTTAAAAAAAAAAAAAAAATGACCCCAAAGTTCTGTGTATGTCTGTGTGTTAGTCATTCATTTGTGTCCAACTCTTTGCAACTCCATGAACTTTAGCCTTGCAGGCTCCTCTGTCCATGGAATTCTCCAGGCAAAATGGAATTTTTTATTTGTTTACATTCTTGTCATCTACTGCAAGCTTCTTACAGGAAAGAGGCTCTTAAGTGGTATAATCATGAAGCTAAGAAATGGAAGTTTATTTTGAGATTACCCTGTAGCTTTTGTTGTTGCTGTTGTTCTGTTTCTTTTCTCTTTATACCTTATAGTTGCCACAGTTAAGACTCAAAGAGGTGCAGAGACTTGTTCAAGGTCACAGAGCTCAGAAGCAAGTGCAAGTCAGGACAGTGGCTTTCCAGCGGAGTGCTTGCTGTTAGCTGAGGGTCCCTCAGCTGCTTGCTCTTTCCTGCTGGAGGCTCTTTTCCTGGAATTGTTCCCAAGAATTTTAACTAACATGTCAAAACTAATCTAATTATAATATCTAAAATGAAAATGTATTTTTCTTTTGGAAATCGGTTTTAAAAATTTCATCATAATGGTACTACATTTTATGACACTTCCACAAAATTTCACATGTAAGTGTGGAAGTATCCTGTATTTTGAAAGTATTTTAAAAATTTGATTGGTCATTTTGATGACTAAAACTGTAATATTTAAGCATCTAAACTTTGCTTCACACAGAAATTTCGATGCTTTTTCATGTAATGAGGGTTTAGTTCCCACAGTTGAAATGTTATTTATTGGAATAAAAGGAACACTTTTTTCCCACATTGTTCTCAAAATTTTTTTAGAATAGTATTCATCTCACAGGGCTTCTCTGGTGGCTCAGATGGTAAAGAGTCTTCCTGCAATGCAGGAGACCTGGGTTCAATCCTTGGGTCGGGAAGACCCCCTGGAGAAGGAAATGGCAAACCACTCCAGTGTTCTTGCCTGGTGAATTCCACAGACAGAGGAGCCTGGCGGGCTACAGTCCAATGGCTCTCAAAGAGTTGGACATGATTCAGCAACTAAACCACCACCACCCATGTGCTTAGAATATCTATTCCTTTAGTCCTTTCATTTCAACCATCAGATTTTTGTAGTTTTCTCATAACGATTAGATTTATACCTAGGTATCTCATTTTAATAGTGCTAATGCAAAGGATTATGTTTTAATTTTAAATTCCACTTGTTCAACATTGTATCGTATAATCTTGCTATAATTTCTTATTGATTCCAAGAAGTTTTTTTGTCAATTTTCTTTCAAATTTTCTACATAGATGATCATGTCCTATGTGAACAGTGACAGTTGTATGTCTTCCTAATCTGTATACCATTTATTTCTTTACTCTGCTGTATAGCATTAATAAGGATTTTTAGTACAATGATGACATAGAGTTCTGAGAGGGGATACTCCTGCCTTTTTCCTGATCCTAGTGGGAAAGTTTCAAATTTGATAGAGTTAGCTCTTTTTTTAGTTTCTTAAGGTCTAAATGAAGTTGATTAATCTTTGATCTTTCATATTTTCTAATACATGCATTAAATACTTCATATTTTCCTCTAAGCACACTTTCACTGTATCTCAAAAATTTTGGTAAGTTGTGCTTTCATTTTCATTTGGTTCAAAATACTTAAATTTCTCTTGAGGTTCTTTCTTTGACTCATGTGTTATTTAGAAACATGCTATTTAATCTCTACTTATTTTTTAAATTTTTCCTATTATCGTTATCTTAATTCCATTGCAGTCTGAGAGCAGACATTGTACAATTTCTATCTTCAGTAGGATTTTCAAAAAGGTTATTAAATAAATATTAGGCAATGTTTTTTAAGAATATAATCCTGTGTTTGCCTTCACATGAAATTAGATTCTGTAGTTGTGTAGGAAATTTTTCTGAGAGCCAGAAATCAGATGCATTAAAAGTTAAATTTTCTGCAGTGTGAACTTAATTGAGGCACATGTATTGTATTACCTTCCATATTATAGGGTGATTAAAAGCTGGGGGAAGTGTTTCGCTACACTTTGCTGACATATTAGTCAGTGTCTAGGCTTACATAAAATTTAAGGTGAAAAATGAAAGTGTTCTGAGATCAAGGCAAACCTCCATCATTATGATAGTGATGAAAACAGGGCTCCTGCAGTGCATATCAATAGTGCTCTAAGAATACAGAACAATATTCTAGGTGTCCAGGGTCTCAATTTTTTGCTCTATTATAGGAGGTTTTCCCTATCCTTAAAATATTGGAATGCTTTCACAAGATTATATGTTCATAAAATAAAGTTCTAAATTAGGAATTTAATTTCCTTATTAAATATCTTTCTGTTAGTTTCTGCCCATTACTCAATCTATCAATATCTTTTTGAGTCCTAATATTTCTATCAAAAACATTAATTGTCATGTGCTTAGAGACACTTAACTATTATTATTTATATTATGTGTTTTTTTCTTATAAATAGAAGCATAGTCCTAGATATGCTTGTTCTAGCAATAGCAACAACAAACTGATAAATTCTTCTTTTCTCACCTTTTACTCTTTGAACATTATTCAATCACCTGCTTGCTGGTTCACTTAACTTCTTCCCCCTATTAACACAGATGTATCATGTTAGAATACTTTCTATGAACCAGTTTTCTTTTTGAAAGAAAATAAAGCCTGTTAGTATTGACCTTCAAATGCTATTAAAATAAATAACGTTAACCCAGAATTATAGTTTATCTGAAATGCTGCACAATATATAAAGGGAAACAAAAATAGATTACCTTTGAGTTTGTTTTTTGCTAAACAAGCCATGCACAAATACTACTATGTTGATTTTAAATTTATGGCTTATAAAATGGCAGATTATCTCAAGCTCTTAATGATTCCAAGTCAAAAGGAAACATTTTACTTTCAGAGTAAATATAACTCTGAAGTGACCGTATTCTACTATCAAAATGATCTGAATAAATCACCCTAAAAAAAAGCTATATTTGAAATGCATACCATAGATAAAAGCATTTTAAGTATTTGTCAGAGAGCAGAAGGACATCTACATTATGCACGTGGTAAAAATGCTTCAGTTAACCAGCAACCCAATGTGATGGCAAACAGCTCCCTCATCTAGTGTCAACTTGTGTCAGTGGCTACCAGGAGGACTCTATTGAACAGACTTTGTGGCTATACCTGGGTTCAAGGATAGGGTGCTCTGGTCATTACTCATGGCTTCAGCAGATCCAGGAGAGTGGTGAGATGTGATATTTAGTAGGTATCTGGGACTCCATGTAACCAAATTTGAACCCGGTTTTCTTTGCTTTCACCTTGCACCTAAACTTCCTGTAGATTTTCCTATCAGCTGGTAGGTAGTCCAGCTGGCTGTGAGTTAAAAACCAAAACCAGAATCCAAACACTTCTCATCACCTTGTGCTATCCTAGACAGAGCATCATCATCTCTCACCAGGAATGATGCAAGAGTCTCTGACTTGTCTGTGTGATAAACTGTGTTTGTTCCTCTAAAATCCATTTTCAATACAGCAGTCAGATTGATTGCTATAAAATGATTAGACCATGGCATTATCAAACCCTGTCATTTCTGCACTCCTGTTGGCTCCCATTGCCATTAAACTAAAAGATGAAGTCCTCATAAGGAAAGATGAGATCCCTCTTAATTGGCCAGACCTCACCCCCATCTCAGTTCAGTTCAGTTGATCAGTCATGTCTGACTCTTTGTGACCCCATGGACTACAGCACTCCAGACTTCCCTGTTCATCACCAACTCCCAGAGCTTACTCAAACTCTTGTCCATCAAGTCAGTGATGCCATCCAACCATCTCATCCTCTGTCATCCCTTTCTTCTCCTGCCTTCAGTCTTTCCGAGTATCATTGTATTTTCTAATGAGTCAGTTCTTTGCATCAGGTGGCCAAAGTATTGGAGTTTCAGCTTCAGCATCAATTCAGGACTGATTTTGTTAGGATTAACTGGTTGGATCTCATTGCAGTCCAAGGGACTCTCAAAAGTCTTCTCCAACACCAGAGTTCAAAAGCATCAGTTCTTTGGCATAATGTATAATACAATTATAGTGCAATTTCTTTTAGTCCAATTTTCACATCCATGCATGACTACTACTGGAAAAACCATAGCTTTGACTGTATGGAACTTTGCTGGCAAATAATGTTTCTGCCTTTTAATATTCTGTCTAGGTTTGTCACAGCTTTTCTTCCAAGGAGCAAGCATCTTTTAATTTCATGG
>SJYV01026571.1:0-14783 GCA_006410875.1 Neotragus pygmaeus | reverse complement strand
AGGAGAAGGGGATGACAGAGGATAAGATGGTTGGATGGCTCACCAACTCAATGGACATGGGTTTGGGTGAACTCCGAGAGTTGGCGATGGACAGGGAGGCCTGGTGTGCTGCAGTTCATGGGGTCGCAAAGAGTTGGATACAACTGAGCGACTGAACTGAACTGATACAGGTAAATTCATGGCTGAGGGTATAAGTGAATGACTGAGGCAATGAGTGAATTAAAGGCTCAGGTATTACCTGAGTTAATAACTGAGGAATTCCTGATTTAATAGCTGAGGGAATGGGTGAATTAATGGAGGTACTTGATTCCATTAATGACTGAGGAA
Source organism: Neotragus pygmaeus (assembly GCA_006410875.1). Classification (NCBI taxonomy): domain Eukaryota; kingdom Metazoa; phylum Chordata; class Mammalia; order Artiodactyla; family Bovidae; genus Neotragus; species Neotragus pygmaeus. The sequence goes on along the minus strand of SJYV01026571.1, from coordinate 14,456 downwards.
ATGGTGTATTGAAGGCTGAGGGAATGGCTGAATTAGGTGCTGATAGAATGAGTGTATAGTGGCCGAAGGAATAGGTCCACTAATTTTTGTGGGAAAAGGTGAATTAATGGCTGAGCAACTGGGTACACTTATCGCTAAGTGGATGAGTGTATTAAAGCTGGGGGAATTGGTGTATTAATGTTTGAAGGCATAGCAAACTAAAGGCTGACTGGGTGAATTAGTGGCTCAGTTCTTGGCTGAGTTAGTAGCTGAAGGAATGCCTGATTTAATAGCTAAGGAAAAGGGTGAATTTCTGGAGGCAGGATGGGTGAGTTAATGGCCATAGGAATTGTATATTAATGAATGAGGGAATGGTATATTCAAGGCTGAGGGAGTGGGTGAACTAACGGGTGTGGAATGGATTAATTAATGGCTGAGGGAGGGAAAAGCGAAAGTGAAGTCGCTCAGTTGTGTCTTAACTCTTTGCGATCCCATGGACTAGCCTACCGGCTCTTCCGTCCATGGGATTTTCCGGGCAGAGGTACAGCAGTGGGGTGCCATTTCCTTCTCCAGAGGATCTTCCTGACCCAGGGATCGGACCCAGATCTACCTGCATTGCAGTCAGACGCTTTACCATCGGAGCCACTAGGAAAGCTGAGGGAGAGGTTGAACTAATTCCTAAGGGAATCAGTGAATTAATGGCTGAGGATATGGGTGAACTAATCTCTGAACGAATGGGTATGGTAGGCATGAAAGAATTGCTGTATTAATGACTGAGGCAGTGGGTGATAATGGCTGAGGGAATAGTTGGATTAACAGCAGATAACGTGCGAAACAGGGGCTTCCCTGTGGCTCAGATGGTAAAGAATCCGCCTGCAATGTGGGAGACCTGGGTTCGATCCCTGGGTTGGGACGATCCCCTGGAGAAGGGCATGGCAACTGACTCCAGTATTCTTGTCTGGGGAATCCCATGGACAGAGGAGCCTGGCAGGCTACACTTCACAGCGTCTCAAATGTCGACATGACTGAGCGAGTAACGTGCACACTGAGTGAAACAATAGCTGAGTGATTCGCTGAATTAAGGGCTCTGGGAATGGGTGATTTAATGTCTCAGTGGATAGGTGAATTAATATTTGAGGATGTGGGGAAGTAATTCCTAAGGGAATCAGTGAATTAATGGCTGAGGGAATGGATGAATGAATAGCTGTGGGAATAGGTATGTTAGCAGCCGGAAGAATGTATAAGAAAAGGCTGATTTAATGGTGGAGAGAACTGATGAATTAGTGGCAGAGGAAATTTGTCAGTTAAAGCTGAGGGAAAGCGTGAACTAAATGCAGAGTCGGTGGGTGTATTCGTGGATGAGAGAATGGGTATGTTAATGGGTGAAACAATGGCTGCAGGCAGAGGGTGAGTTAATGGCTGAGTGAATGGGTATAGTAGAATCTCAAGGAATGGGTGAGCTAATGCCTTAGGAAATGGGAGAATGGGGCTGACCAAATGGGTAAACTAATGCCTGAGGGATGGCCCCATTAGTGGCTGAGGGTATCGGTGATTTAATAGTTGAGGGAATGGGTGGAACCATGGCGTGAGCCTATGGGTGTATTGATGGAATGAGTGAAGGGATGAATTCCTGGTGAATTAATGGTAAATGGTATGGGTGAATGAATGACTGAGGGAATGGGTGAATCAGTAGCTAAAAGACGGATTAATTAATGGCTGAGGAAATTGGTGAATTAATAGCTGAGGGAATTTGTGTATTGGGGTGAGAGAATGGGTGTATTAATGGCTGAGGGAATAGGTATAATAATGCTATGAGGCACTTGAATTAATGGCTGAGGGAATGTTTGAAATTATGGCTGAATGAATGATTGAGGGAATGGCTGGATTAACACAAGGAAAGACTGAAGGAACAGGTGTATTAAGGGAATAAGGGGATGAGTGTATTAGTGACTGAGGGAATGTGTGTATTAATGGCAGAGGAATTGGGTGTATCAGTAGTTTAGGGAATGGGTAACTTTATTTTGATTGAGGGAGTGGATGTATTAATGGAGGCATATGATGAGTGTGGTGCATTAAAGCTTTGCAGGGTTCTGGGCATGCCCATTCCTATGCCCCGGCCCCCAACACGTGCCCTCAACCTCTGATGCATACCCACCCTCCACAGATGAACAGGAGACCACAGGTGCCATCAGCTACACGGTGGAGCTGAAACGCTATGGGGGCCCCCTGGGCATCACCATCTCAGGCACAGAGGAGCCTTTCGATCCCATCGTCATCTCGGGCCTCACCAAGCGTGGCCTGGCTGAGAGGTGAGCCAGGGACCCCATGGCCCAGGAGCTGAGCTTTGGGGTCAGTCAAAACTGGCTCTTAGCTTTGTTCCAGTATCGGTGGTCTGAGGCCTGTCCTATCCCTCTCTAAACCTCAGTTCCTTAGATGGGGGCTAGCCCCTGGCAGCCATCCCAGTTTCGGGTAAGTGCTGGATAAATCCCTCCCAGGCAGCTCAGTGGGTAAAGAATCTGCCTGCAATCCAGGAGATACAGGATGCCATCCAACCATCTCATCCTCTGTCATCCCCTTCTCCTCCTGCCTTCAATCTTTCCCAGCATCAGGGTCTTTTCAGATGAGTCAGCTCTTCGCATCAGGTGGCCAAAGTATTGGAGTTTCAGCTTCAGCATCAGTCCTTCCAATGAATATTCAGGACTGATCTCCTTTAGGATGGACTAGATGAATCTCCTTGCAGTCCAAGGGATTCTCAAGAGTCTTCTCCCGTACCACAGTTCAAAAGCATCAATTCCTCAGCGCTCAGCTTGAAAAGACCACCTTGGTATTTGGTAGCTAGTTTCTTGCCTAGAGAATCCCGTGGATGGAGGAGCTTGGTGGGCTACCGTCCACGGGTCGCAAAGAGTCGGACACGACTGAGCGACTTTTCACTTTCACTTCACAAGTGGCATTCCAAACATCCTCAGAATTCATGCTGAACAATTCATGGTTCCAGAACCTAACGTTGGAGTTAAGCAGGAACAATCCCCTCCCAGATGATAGACTCGACGCCTCTGTTAACACAATCACACTGGCTTTTTTTTTTTTTTTTAATCCCCCACAGGTGGGTTTACCTGGGGTCATCCAGGCTCGTGCTTTGGGTTCCCGAGTTCCCGGAGGGCAGGCCCCCCCACTGCAAGTCCCTCACTCCCGTCCTCTGCCCGGTGCCCCCCAACCCAGGACTGGCGCCATCCACGTCGGGGACCGTATCCTGGCCATCAACAGTGTCAGCCTCAAGGGCCGGCCACTGAGCGAGGCCATCCACCTCCTGCAGGTGGCTGGCGAGACCGTCACCCTGAAGATCAAGAAACAGCTGGACCGTGAGCCTCGCCCCGCACCCCGGGGGCTGTCCAGCCCACCTAGGGAGGGAGGCCCCTGGGGCACCGTGGCCCGCTTCAGGGGCCCAGGCTCACAAGATGACTGCTCCCCCGGGGGAGGCGGGAGGGTCCCTGGGACAAGGAGGAGGCAAGGCCCGGAGTGAGGCGCCCGAGGTCACACAGCCACCGTGGAGCTCTGGGCCGTGCTCTCCATCGCCTCCCGCCTCCGCCTCCCGCCTCTAAGGAGCCTGCTCCTTTTCCCTTGCGGCTGTCACTTACACGTCCCTCAGTTTCTATCCCCCGTGCTTTGGTAGGGAGTGGACATGAGTCCAGACTTTGGAGCTCTCCTTTGAATCTGGGCTCCACTGTTGCCCACCATGTGACCTTGGGTGTGTGGTGCAGCCTTCCCAAAGCCTCAGTGTTCCCGTCTGTGAAATGGGTATGCCCACCAGCCTGCCTCCCACCTCACGTGTCCGCTTGGTCACCCAGGGGCCTGTGATTCCCCAAACCAGGCCGAAGCAGGGAAACAGACTGGGTGGACATCTCTGTCTCCAAGGTCAGAAGCCAGCGGCGGTGACACCCACTCTTCCTCCCAGGCCCCCTCGCACCCCGCAAGTCGGGCAGCCTCAGCGAAGCCAGTGATGCGGATGAAGACCCGCCAGAGGCGCTGAAAGGCGGTCTGCTGGCGGCCCGGTCCTCGCCCGCCGCGCCCAGTGTGGACAGCGCCGTGGAGTCCTGGGGCAGCTCGGCCACAGAGGGCGGCTTTGGGGGCTCAGGTAACGCCTCGGGCCCCTGGACAAGCACTGTGCAGGGCCGTGCCCTCCCCCTGCCCCGCCTCCTTGCTCCTCTGCTGGCTCCATCCCTTAGGGGCACTTCCTCATGGCAGAGCTGATCGGGCCTGGTCAGCCATTCTGACGGCCCTTCACCCTCAGAGTGTGGACCACAGGCCTTCCTGGACTTTGATTGGCATCCATGGCACAAAGCTGCCCATTCAGATCTTCCCCAAGAGGCTTGAGACTAAGGGGTCTGACTTCTGCCTCCTCCATTCCCAGCCCAATGGCCGGCACGCAGCAAGTGTCCAATGCTGACTGTATCCTGTCAAAGACAGGAAGGCAGACAGCCCCCTGCCATCCCTCCTATGAGACCCACGTGGGAGGCCACCCACCAGCACACACGCCCCCCTGCCCGCTGCAAGTGGAGACCCATGGCGGCCTTGGGGGTGTCTGAATCTTGTGATCTCTGTGACCCAGAACCGCAGGGGACTCCCCAAGGCCCAGCTCAGGGAGAAGTTGGGTGAGGCCTCGACGTAGTCTCAGGCCCTGGCCATCCCTCACTGCATGTCTGCCCGCTTTGTTTGAGCTTCCCCATCTGCAGCCCTGGGTCAGCATCACCCCGCGGGGCAGGACCTTCAGGGCAGGGGGAAGGGGATGGTTAAGAGTGGACCCCTTCTCAGGCAGGGCTTGGCCACGCTGAGCCCCTTGGAGCTGGGACAGGGTGCTGGAGATCTGGCATTCACTCTGCGGATGGTCACGGGGTTCTAGGTTAGGGACCTGGCTGGTCCAGCAAGCCCAGAGGAGGGAAAGACCTCTCCCAGGCCACCCCGCCAGGCTGCAGGTGGGGCAGGGACGAGGGCCAACGGGGCGCACGGAGAGGATGTTCGACACCCTCTCTCTCCCCCCGGCCAGGTTCCTATACTCCACAGGCAGCAGCTCGGGCCGTGACCCCCCAGGAGTGGCGGTCCAGCCGGCTGAGAAGCAGTCCCCCCCTGACCGAGCCCCGGAGGACGAGCTATACCCCAGGCCCTGCCGATGAGAGCTTCCCCGAGGAGGAGGAGGAGGAGGACTGGGAGCCGCCCACTAGGTCTGTGGGGGGCAAGAGGCACCCCAGGGGAGAAGGCAGGCTTGGCCTCTCGGCTAGGATGGGCTTAGGGAGCTGGTCCCTGTGCCTGGGCGGTGGGTGTGATGGATGAGTCTCGTGTGGCCCCCAGGAGAGGCAGCTCCCGGGAGAGGAGAGCAAGCGTGGGGCCTCCTCCATTTCAGGAGGCCCAGGTGGGGGGCAGGGAGGCAGCCTGGTTGACTCCCCTACCCTACTCCACCCCACCCCGTGTCTGGCGATCGGCTCTTCTCAGAACCTGAGACGTTGAACCCGGACCCTCCCGACTCGGCCCAGTGGCCCTCCTGTGGGGACTGCCCCCCCGGGGTGGCTGTGGTCACGAGCGCCCTGGGCCGTGGGTGTGATGGTGTGTGTGGCAGTGTCTTCAGGGGAATTCAGCTGCCTACTGCTCCTGTGAGGAGCGATCCCAAGGAGTCCCGGCTGCCCTCTTCCCTCCTCTGTGCTTTCGACCTGGCCGAGCCTGCTGCCAAGAGTGCCGTCCCCTCCCCTTTCTGGGCCGACGCCTGCTTATCCATCAGACCAGGCACAAGGTCCCCGCCCCGCGGCAGGCTTCCCTGAGTCTCATAAGGAGGGCCTGCGCCCCTCTGCTGAAGCCCACGGCCGTGCACACGAGCCTCCTCTGGCGCTGGCCACCTTGGGTCTGCCTGTTAACGACCTGGCTGTCGAGTCTTCTACGTGGCACCGCTAGCTCAGCCTGGCACCCAGTAGCTGCTCACACACACACGCCGTGAGATCAGGGCCCTCACCTTAGTCCCCTCCATGGACCTGCACCCAAGAGAAGGCCTGGCTCGGTGTGTCTGTAGCATGGACTTGAATGCAGCAGAGGGCCTGGCTCGGTGCGCCTGTAGCATGGACTTGAACGCAGCACACGGCCTTCAGTCTCCGTCTTCTCATCTCTGAAATGGGAAGGCGAGGGGGCCGCCTCTTTTGTATCATCGTCCTGGCGGCTCCCAGGAGGTGAAAGCCTGGGTGCCTTCCGGAGAGAGAGAGAGTGCTTTGCACACCATGGCACACTTGATAACGGCTGGGGCTGTGTCGACAGTGAAGGGCGTTGCAGGCGGTGAAGCAGGAAAATGTGGCTTGTGGAGTTCTGATGGGACCCGAGTCTAGAGCCGAGAAGGGGCCCGACCTCCTGTGATAGAAATCGCGGGCGCAGCCCTTTCCCCAGCCCAGACCCTCCATCCTCATCCGTCCGTGTCCACGCCGGCTCCAGCTGCGTCTGTCACTGTCCTGTGATGCCTTGTGTCTGGGCGGGGAGGGGAGGCCAGGGGCTGTCCTCCGGGGCTGCACCATGGATCTCCTCTCTTGTCTGTCTCTCTGTCTGTCTGTCTGTCCGTCTGTCTCTCTCCCCAGGCGTCCTGTGTCACCGCTCTCCACCCCGTCTCATCTGCCCCCGTTCTAGCCGCTCACCGCCAGTCCCGGTGGCCCCTCACTGCGTCTCCCCCCCATTCTGTGTCACCAGCCACTGCCCTGGGGCCCCAGCACTGCCTCCGAGGACACCTGCCTTCCAGCCCGCCTGCCCGCCCACCCTCTGGCCCCCCATGAGCCCAGCGCAGGGTCCCCAGGGCCTGGAAGACGCCTCAGACCCCTGCCCGCCTGCCCGCCCCCGGGAGTTGACGCTCTCTGGTTCCTACGTTGCAGCCCAGCCCCTGGCCCCAGCCGCGAGGAGGGCTTCTGGCGCACGTTCGGGGAAGCCCTCGAAGACCTGGAGTCGTGCGGTCAGTCGGAGCTGCTGAGGGAGCTGGAGGTGCGTGTGCCCGTGGGAGGCAGCCCGGTGGTGGCACTCTGCTCCTGGGCAGCGTGCGTGAGTGCACGCACCGGCCTCCTCCGGGGGAAGGCGCTGCATACACGCACGACGGGCACGTGTGTGACCGGGCATGTGCAGCTGCGAGCATGTTTGGAGCATGTGTGTGCATGTGTGTGAGCTCGCTCAGGCATGCACAGTGCCACGTATTGTCGCAACGCGTGTCCGGGTGTGCACATGTCGATGCAGAAGGGCAGTTGTGTGTGTGTGTGTATGCAGTACAGTGGTCTGGCATGGCTGTGAGCGTGCCCAGGGGAAGCTTCTGGATGTCAGTTTTGATAACAGCAGGCAGCACGGGGCCGGGCGGTGAGTGTGGCTGTGGTGAGGTTTGCGTCCGCCGTGCCGGGGCAGGCTGCCGGGGAGACCCGGGTGGGGTCCTCACGGGTTGCTCCTGGAGCGCCTGCGCCCCGAGACCAGTAATCGGCACTCTGCGTTTGTGCTTGTGCCCTGCTTTTGCTCCTTGGATTTTTGATTGAGCTTTTTTTGCTATTAGTCTTGCCAAGTGTTTGGTTCATCGAGAGGCAAGTTTCAGTTCTGTGCATTCTCACTCACGTTTCATGGGTTTTTTGTCTAACCCCTTTTCACGTTTTGCTTCCATATTCCCTTCCTTTTACTTTACTTGTGTTTTAAGTCCTGATACTTTTCCTGGTTTCTCAACTCCTTAATTTTCAACCTTTCTTGTTTCCTAACATTTAAACATACGGATTTACCTGTAAGCCCTTGCCTGACTGCATCCCATAAACTTTAAGTTGTGGCACTTTTATGGTCTATTCAATTCTTAATATTTAAAAAATTTCCATTGTGATTTCTACTGAAGCCCTTTAATTACACTTTTAGAAGCAGGGTGTTTGATTTTGGAATTGCATATGTTTGGTTTTATTTTTTGATGCCTACTTTAAAACCTGTTCACACTGGGTTGTGAAAGTGCATTCGATTTGATCCTAACTCTTGGGAGTTTTTGTAAGACTGCTTTCTTGGTGGCCAAGGACGTGATCAGCTTTAGTAACCGTTTCGGATACGCTTGCAAAAGTTTGCTGACAGCAGACAGAGCAGGAAGCGTCTGAGTGGAGGGCTGTGTCCCCTCAGGCGTCCATCATGACAGGCACCGTGCAGAGCGTGGCCCTGGAGGGTAGGCCCGGCCACCGGCCCTGGAGGAGGAGCCGGGAGCTACGAGCCTCCCCCGAAGAGACGCAGGAGCTGCTGCTGCCAACGCCCGTGGAGATGCACAAGGTGGGTGCTGGGGCTCGGGGTGCGCGGGAGGCCTGGGCGCATGTCCTGGTGCGGCCCCAGGTGCACCACACTCCTCTCTAGGCTTCATTCTCCTCCACCAGTAAAACACAAGATTAGGTAGAAGGGAGAGGTTTCCCAAACTCCTGCCATTTGGGTGCGCACACACACACACGCTTGTGATGCTTTTAAGNCTGGTGCGGCCCCAGGTGCACCACACTCCTCTCTAGGCTTCATTCTCCTCCACCAGTAAAACACAAGATTAGGTAGAAGGGAGAGGTTTCCCAAACTCCTGCCATTTGGGTGCGCACACACACACACGCTTGTGATGCTTTTAAGTGGACTCACTTTTATCCCACTTAAGTGATTGTGTGTGTGAGTATATACAATATATAAGCTTGTTGTGTGTCTGTGTGTGAGTATATACAATATATAAGCTTGTCATATGTGTGTGTATATATATGTATGGCAGTGGTGGGTTAATCGCTCAGTCGAGTCCAACTCTCTATGACCCCATGGACTGTAGCCCACCAGGCTCCTCTCTCCGTGGCATTCTCCAGGCAAGAATACTGGAGTGGGTTGCCACTTCCTGTTCCAGGGCATCTTCCCGACCCAGGGATGGAAACTGCATCTCTTGCGTCTCCTGCATTGGCAGGCGGATTCATTACCACTGGCACCACCAGGGAAGCCATATCTGTGTATGCGCGCATGTATATCACGCCTTAAAGGAAAGGCCAGCATTTTTGTCAACTCTAGGCTACAGCCTAGGAAAATAAAATACACGGGAGGAAAGAGACCCCTCGCCCCATAATCGCCTCCAGAGGGTTCTGAACTCTTCGGTGGGCAGGGCAACGGGAAGCGTCAGAGGCTGGGAGCACACGTGGCCACCTTACGGAGACCTTGATCTGGAATGGAAGTGGGAAGGCTGGAAAGGAACAGAAAGAAACTCTGGTCCTGTGGCTTCCGCGGTGACTGAATGCTGAAGACTGAGTGTCCCCAGAGGCTGGGGGGGCATGCAGGTGGGCTGGGGCTGAGTCTAAGAGGCTTCCAGTGCCAGCCCAAGGGGCTTGGGCAGCTCTGGGATGCTGGGGGAAGGTCAGGGCTCCAGAGGTCCCCTCCTTCTGCTGCCCCCAGGTGACGCTGCACAAGGACCCCGTACGGAGTGACTTCGGTTTCAGCGTCTCAGACGGCCTCCTGGAGAAGGGCGTCTACGTCCACACCGTGCGCCCTGATGGGCCAGCCCAGCGTGGGGGTCTCCGGCCCTTTGACCGGGTTCTCCAGGTAACGCCAGGGTCGGGGTACCTTTGATGGAGTGGTCTTCCCTGGCCCCAGGGTGGGGAGAAAGCCCAGTGTCTACTCTGGCCGAGTGGCCTTGGGCAGGTGGCTTCCCGTCTGTGAGAGCCAGCTTCTTCATCTGAGAGAAGGGGCTGACCACACAGTTATATCAGTGAGGTGAGGCTAAGTTACGCTGCGGTAACGATGCCACATCTCCGTGGTTTTTGTATTTCTTGCCTAAGGTACTTTTATTTTAGTTCTGGCTGTGCCAGCTGTTGGTGGCTGCGCTCAGGCCTTCTCTAGCGGGGGCGCCTGCACTTCTCACTGCGGCAGCTTCTCTCGTTGCAGAGCCCTATCCAGGCTCTAGGATATGCTGGGGGCTCAGGAGTTGGACTATGCAGGCTCAGTAGTTGGAATACACAGGCTCTAGAGTGCTGGCTCAGTGGTTGTGGAACGCTGGCTTAGTTGCCCTGTGGCGTGTGGGATCTTCCTGGACCGGGGATTGAACCCAGGTCCCCTGCATCAGCGGGCAGATTCTTAACCACTGGACCAACAGAGAAGTCGCCAAATCTCAATGATTTAACGCACATGAACATTTATTTATCACCTCTCCCCTACGTCCACCACGGATCTTATTCCACCTGGGCTTGGGGAGGGTCCACCCTCCAGGAAATGCCCCAGACACCATGACAGCGATCTCACAGCAAGGGAGCCTGGGAAATGTGAGTGGGCACACCCTTGCTCGTGCCCCTGCTGGGCAGGAGGCTCAGCGTGTGGTCTGCTTGTGATGTGAACAGAGAGAAGGCGCAGGTGTTGGAGGGTGAAGGATGCATGGAAGGGTTAAAAGACTTAAATGGGAGTGCCCGCCTCTGTGTCGGTGTTCAGACTGACACGTGTCCAGGCCGGGCAGGGTCTGTGTGTTGGGAAGTCCTCACCCGCTTGAGCCCGGGCTGAGTGGGCGATGTCTGCCCCGTGGGTGTGTGTGCAGGTCAACCACGTCCGCACGCGGGACCTTGACTGCTGCCTGACTGTGCCGCTCCTGGCCGACGCGGGCGATGTCGTGGAGCTGATCATCAGCCGCAACCCGCTGGCCCAGACCAGCCGGTCCCCGCGCGCGCCCGGCCCCAGCGGCCCACGGATGCTCTGAAGTCGGCCCGTGATCTGGACATCCAGGAAGATCCTGGCTCCCACACCTGCAGCTGGACTGGAGAAGTGGCCACCTGCTCGTCCGTCTGCATTCGGGCAGGCTCGGGCCGGACTTTGTCCTCCAGATCTGTGGTGGCAGGGGTCTGGGCCTGTTCCAGTGACATTGAGGTCTTTCTCCAACTGGGCCTCTGAGATGTGCCAGGGTGGGGTGGCGTGCCCAACAGAGGTGAAGACAAGTCGCTCAGCCAGGAGTAAAGGGGCTACTCCAGGTCCCTGCAGGGCCCCTGGGAAGAGTGTCCAGTGTGGGCACAGCTCAGCACCACGCAGGGAGCGATCGCCCAGCAGAGCCGTGGAGCCGTGACTGCAGGGCAGGAGTGGACTCCCTGTCTCAGGAGGCGAGACAGAGGGGCCGATCCCAGCTGCGTGGTTGCAGGCAGGGATGTGCAGCTTCTCAGGGATGGTTAGTTTCCCCTCAGGGGAGCATCTGGGGTGAGGCTGGGGACTACTTGATCTGGACGGCCTCCTGCCAGAAAAGACGGAAGGGGGCCAACCCGCTTCTCTCCAGAATCTGGGTCCAGGGCTCACCGGCACATCCTCCCATGCCACACTTAGCAGACTTGGAGCCGGGGCGTCTCGAATCCCAGGCCCTCTGAGCAGTTCTTCCATTTCTGAGACTCTGGTCAAAGCCTGTGTGACCTGTGACCGCATTTCTGGGCCTGCTGGGTGAGCGTTCACAAAGCGGGCTTCAGGCTGTCCGTCTCTCCCGCTGCTTTCATCGGACGCGTGGCCATTGCTCCTACGCGTGCACCCTTCTCAGCCCAGGCCCCTCAGGGCGGGAGGGAGTCATTTTCGGACCGAAGACCCAGGGGTGTTCCCTTCGCCTGCTGTGACTGTGAAGATGGGGAATCTTGGAAACAGGATGCATGTGAGGGGATCCAGTTCCTCACCAGGTCAGCGGAGGAGGGGGCAGAAGCAGATGGAGGGACTGGAGGGGCGGGGGGAGATGGGCCATTCCTGCTCACTCCTGGGGGCGACAGTGTCCNTGTTCCCTTCGCCTGCTGTGACTGTGAAGATGGGGAATCTTGGAAACAGGATGCATGTGAGGGGATCCAGTTCCTCACCAGGTCAGCGGAGGAGGGGGCAGAAGCAGATGGAGGGACTGGAGGGGCGGGGGGAGATGGGCCATTCCTGCTCACTCCTGGGGGCGACAGTGTCCGAAGGGGTCATGGAAGGAAGTTGATTCTTGCTTGAAAATCTGGACGCACCAGCATCGCTTAAAATGGTTTTCCTCATGTTCTGCTACCTTTGGGTTTGGAGAAGGGCCCGGGACATCTACCTGGAGGTCAGGGCTGGGTCCCCCACCCCACCTCGGGGATGGAGGTGGGCAGAAAGCGTTCAGCCAGTTCTCCGGCCGTGCTTGGACCCTGCCCAGCTCTTAACAGGGTCCCAGAAAAACAGAGGCGCTGCCCGCCCGCACCTTCCACCTTGCACCCCTGTGTCCCCAGAATAATGCTCTTCCCCTCAAGGGGCTGGGTGAGGACCCCAGAGCTGTGTTGTTTGCGCGCTGGGTCCCTGCGTGCTGCTGTGTGCCCCATCCGGGCTGACCCCTCTGCGCGATTAGGGCGGGGACGGTCTCAGAGCCAGCTCTGCCGGTCAGAGGAAGACGCGCCCTGAACCTGGCCGGCACCGCCAGCCTTGTGCTGAGGCCTCCGCCTCTCCCCCAGACGCCTGCGGCTGGGCTCCGCGGGTGAGCCTCCTGGCTGCGGCCGGCCTTCTCATATGCAATATTCCTCTGTCTTCTCACGGGGACTGGTCACCCCAGAATCGACATTTCCTGACACCCGTCTTCCCAGCGAGCGTCCTGCCTGCCTATGCATTTTCAGTACAGCCCCCAGCGACGTGCCCCTCCCACCCCCTAAAAGCTGTATTTTTCTCTGGCTGAGATTAGAGCATATTCCTTGTAAAGTATTTTTCTACAAGGGGTTTTCTTAGGGCTCTTGGGAAGCACAGCGTGAGAAGCGGCGCCAAATTGTGAAGGCCATTTGGGGTCTGCCTGGGGATATGTGTGCAGACCTCTCCCCCACAAGTTGCAGTGACTTGGGGGTTGGGTGGGAGATTGCTTTTGGGGTGATTTTTTTAGAAAATAAAACTATTTACAACCACCTGGATTAGGGTGTCTGCTTTAAAAAATAAATCATTGGCTTGCAATACCTCTCCCAATTATTGATGATGTTTTTCACAACACGAGGGAAAGTAATTATTAAAATTTTTATGGAACCACAAAAGACCCAGAATTGCAAAAAGCAACCCCAAAGAGAAAGGATGTATGACAAGGCATAAGCCTCCCAAACTTTACACAGCACTGCAAAGCTACGGTCATGAAAGCAGCACACCACTGTCGTGGAAATGGACATATAGACCCGTAGAAGGGGATACAGGGCTCACAGATAAACCCACAAGCATCTGATCAACTAATCTTCGACAAAGGAGACAAAACTATACAGGAGAAAGATACTGTAATCCCGGTACTTTTACACACTGAAGTTGTTGTGGGCAACAGCCATGAGGCAGTAGCCTTTCTTTATACCTCCTGTGCTTACGGGGGAGCTAGAGCCTTAGGGGACGTGTTCTTCATGAGGAATGCGCCTGAGCAAAGAACTATGGGCCTGTGTCTCACCACTTAGGCCCTCTTAAGATTCAACCTGAGACAAAAAAAAAAACATCCCAAGCCTTGCACAAACAGCCTCCTCAGTGGCCGGTGGTTCTTAGAAGGGGTAACTCGGAGCAGGGAGGCTGAGCTGGGGACCTGACACCAGGGCACGCAGAGGCCACGTGAAGTTTTTTAAACTCCTCCTGGCCAGAAGGCCCACCGTCGCTCAGGGGTACCAGGCTTGCTTTAGCTGTAGGACGGTCTGCCTAGATCTGGAGACTGCGGTCGTATCGGGAGCAAAACATATGTGTTCCAGGAGCAAAGTGGGGCTTGGTTGCAAGCACACGCATCCCAGGCCTCTCAGCCCCAGAGCAGTTCAGCCACGGGACCCAAGCTGGCTCAGGCTCCAGGAATGTAATACCAAGCAGCCCAAGACAAGGAGGACAGAGCGTTATGCGAGGACTTTTATTACTTTTTTTTTCCGGTTTCATTTTTACGACATGTTGGAGTATGGTTGATTTACGCTGTTTTCGATGTACAGCAGCTTGACTCGGTTTATCGGCTGAGATCAGTCACTCAGTTGTGTCCTGCTCTTTGCAACCCCATGGACTGCAGCACGCCAGGCCTCCCTGTCCATCACTGTCTCCCGGAGTTCACTCAAACTCACGTCCATTGAGTCGGTGATGACATCCAGCCATCTCATCCTCTGTCTCCCCCTTCTCCTTCCGCCTTCAGTCTTTCCCAGCATCAGGGTCTTTTCCAGTGTCAGTTCTTCATATCAGGTGGCCAAAGGATTAGAGTGTCAGCTTCAGCATCAGTCCTTCCAATGAATATTCAGGACTGATTTGCTTTAGGATGGACTGGTCTGCCCTCCTTGATTTATACATAGAGCATATCTCTTCACTTTTGGATTCTTTTGCTGTTGAGAATTCCAAAGTTTGAGGAGTGTTCCATGTGCTGAATCTCAGGCCCTTCTATATTATCTGTTACACACACGCACACATATATATTTCTGTGTATGTCAATCCAGGCCTCCTCAATCTCAGGCCCTTCTATATTATCTGTTACACACACACACATGTATTTCTATGTATATTAATCCAGGCCTCCTCAATCTCAGGCCCTT
>SJYV01026568.1:0-11154 GCA_006410875.1 Neotragus pygmaeus | reverse complement strand
TTTTTTTTTTTTTTTCCGTCTCTGCCATGCAAAGATAATCAGGTTTATGTAAAGTGTGTGTGCTCTTTTGACAGCCCGCGGTATCTCATTAATTCAATCACACCAAACAGCTTTGTTCCCAAAGTGTTTGAAATGCGAGGGGGACCCTGCCTTCCTAGTCCTGTCAATCACTGTTAACATTTTTCTTGCAGTTGCCATGGCTGGGGCCAGAGTTCACGAAAACAGAGACTAAGAGCCAACAAACAGGAACGAAGGCTTATCCGAGGCCCTCCTTTAAAGGACGTCTCGCATCCGCAGGACGTGGGAAGCGAGTGTAGGCAGGTCTGGACGCGGTGCTCGCCGAGAGGAAAGAGGTGGAAGGGATTTGAAAACCAAATAGGCCCCTAAAAGCTTGACCCAGGAGTCTCTGGGAAAAACCCGATGAATTGCCCCCTCGTAGAACAACGTTCATTCTTTGGCGTGTTCTGCAGAGGGACAAGGCCTTGTATTTTATAACACAGGCCACCGGGGTCTTTACACTGTTGTAAGCGGCTCAGCCGACAGAATGCCGATAGCGGACGACGAGGGAGGGAGTGCACGGCCGCGCCGCGGTCCTTCCCTGCTCCTCGCCGAAAAGCAAGCACTGGGAAAATTCTCCTGCACAGAGGCCCACAGAGCCGGCTGAAGACAGCCGTGGTGCAGGGCCAGGTCACGTGACTCGCTTAGGAGCAAGGGCGGCCGCAGTCCCCCGGAGACGCACACTTGGATTCCCGCTTTATCTGCGCGGGTGTGCCCGCGCCCGCTGGGGCCGTCTCTGTGATGCCACGCGGTTAGGGGGGACGCGATGTCCACGCTGCCGGCGGTGCGGGGGCCACAGCCACAGTGCCTGCGCCTGGGCTCCCGGAGGAAGCTCCTCGCTCCGTCCCTGCACTTAGAAAGCCCCCCGGCGCCTGCGTCTCCCCCCAGGAAAGCCGCACCAGGGGCGGGGGTCCCGCCGTGGGGGTGCGGCCGCGGCCCCTCCTGTCTGCCGGCCTCACATCTCCACTTGGCCGACGTCACCCTGTTCAAGCCCGTCTCCTCTCTCGCTCAGAGGCGGCCCGTGCCCCACACTCGGGAGGCGCTGTCTGTCCCGGCCAGGCCCTGCAGGCTGAAGGGCGGTTTGCGCCTGGGTCTGCCCATCCCTGGGCTCCTGGCACAGTCCAGAGCCGGGCTCTGGTGCGTCACACCTCTGGCCACTGCTCAGGACAAGATCCCGGGGTCCCTCCCACCGCTCAGAGTGTGAGACCGCGATAGGGCTCGGTGTTGTCCACCATCCCCACGGCCAGCACCCCGCCAAGGCTTCCTCCTCGCGTGACTGGGTGCAGCCACAAGACTCCCCAGGACTCCCTGCCCCCAGCATGGCCCCCCCAGACCCTCCTCCACCTTGCTGGCGTCATAACACATCCCTCTGGGCTCCAGACCTCCAGATGGCCGAGCATCACTTGGGGTCAGAATCCTGGGTCCGCCTCCCATGCCCGTAGACCCCCGCTCCTCGCAAGCTGCATCTTNCCCCAGCATGGCCCCCCCAGACCCTCCTCCACCTTGCTGGCGTCATAACACATCCCTCTGGGCTCCAGACCTCCAGATGGCCGAGCATCACTTGGGGTCAGAATCCTGGGTCCGCCTCCCATGCCCGTAGACCCCCTTCCTCGCAAGCTGCATCTTTCAGAGTCTCCCCCTCCTCCTGGACCACCAGCCCCATCTCCCTGCGCCTGCAGAGCCACACCGGGGACCGCCAGCCCAGCTTGCTGCTCCAGGAGGCTCTTTCCAGACCTGGGCCCTGTCCTGCAGCGTCCTGCCCTCCCTGCGTGCCACCGGCAGGGGGACATCCGCTCACCGGGCTCGTGTCCATCTCAGGCCCAGACCGGAAGCAGCAGGCGGGCACAGCGGCCCTGTCCTGCCTCACCTCCTGTGCCCGCAGCTTCCTGGGCAGGCCCCTGGGCGGCATGTTGGGAATGTCCCCTGTGGGGTTCGAGAACAGACTGGGGTGCCGTCAGCTCAGCAGCCCCTGGAGCTCCTGTCGGTCGGGGGGGGGGGCGCGGCGTGGGACATGCCCACCCCCGGGGTTGGCAGACAGAGGGCTCAGACTGTCCCCGGCCCGGCCCCGACCGCTTCCTGTCCCCTCATCTTCTATACCCTCTGCTCAGGTCTATCAGATCCTGACGTGGATCTGGGCCAGGTACCCACAGCCACAGTAAGTGGTGTTTGTGCAAAGGAGCAGACAGTCGTAGTTGCCTTGGGCTAAGAGCAAGCTAAATCTCTCCAAGCCAAGAAAACGTGACTTTAAAGCGACCCGAGTCCCCCGCCCTGTGCCGTCTTCTGTCTGGGTCACTGTACACGGCATCGCAGTGACAGGCTCACAGCCCGAGCTTGCATGTCTGTTCCTGCTACGAACCTTTCCCTCTCTCCTGGGTGCACACTCGAGGTCCAGGAATGGTTTCCCCACAAAGGCACCTGGTGACGGTTTCATCAGTGAGATTTGTGCCTGTTGACACTGGGCTCCTGAGAAAGTGCTGGGAACACACGAGGCCTTGGCACTGCCCTGGAAGTTGCTCACCTGGGGGCACCTGTCTCACCTGGGTTACCTGTCTCACCTGAGGGTAACTCTCTCACCTGGGTTACCTGTCTCACCTGGGGGGTAACTCTCTCACCTGGAGCACCTGTTTCCCCTGGGGCACCTGTCTCCCCTGGGGTCTCTGGCCGCTCTCACCTGGAGCACCTGTTTCCCCTGGAGCACCTGTCTCCCCTGGGGTCTCTGGCCTGCTTCCCCGACACCCGTGGCATCTGTCCCGCCTCCTAACTGCCCAGACATTTGTCTTTGTTCTTTTTTTTCCTGTTGAATGGTTCTGACTAACTCAGCTAATCCGAGACTTATTTTTTACTGACTTCATCATTCTCACCGTATTGAAGCTTGCCTTGCTCACTTTTTAATCAAATGGTTTATTAGCCTAATTCCAAAGGTTCCTATTCATGTTCACCCTCTGGCGTTAACATGTTGTGCTTTTTAAAATAACCTATATCTCTCCCTTTGTATTTTAGGGCTACTTATCCCAGCCTCTCTGTCTGACGCGCTCATGGTTAACCGCATCCTTCAGCTCTTACGGCCGCCGCCGCCCACCCCCTCCTGCTGGGTTTGACCCCTTCTGACGTCCACTTTGCATCCTCTCTCTTCCTCCGTTTCTCTCTATTTCCTATGACAAGGGAAGAAAGGGAACGTGCCGATGTCTCCAGACTACACACGAGTGTAGACGTTTAACACTGGGTCTTGCAATGTGTTGTAATGTAAAAGCCCATCAATTAAGACTTAAAATGATAGCACGTGTGAAAGGGGCACACCTTTCCCCAGATTATGCCGTGTGTCAGGACCTCACGTTTTCCTGGTGAAGCATCTTGCCTGTGGGGTCTCAGCTCTCTCCTCTTGTCTACTAAAGCCTGATCCCATGGACCTTTCAAGTTTGAGACATTTGAAAATAAAATCAGGGAACAGGTCTAAACATATTTCCCACTTTGAGCATTCGATGGAAGCTGGGCTTCTCTGAAACACGTCTAAAGGAGGGAGGGTGATTTACTCAGCGTGTTGGCTTACTGATAAACGTTAACGTTGCGCCTGGTTCTTAAGTACCCTCCCCCTCTCCAGGTGCCCTGCCAGGCTGCCCAGGTGAGCCCAGTGCAAGGACGCCCACTGGCGCCCAGCCGCACCCCGAGAGCATGCAGACACCAGCTGGGCTGTCCCTCCCGCCCCTGCCTCCGCCGGGCGCCGGGGCTGGAATCCCATCCAGTTTGCAGTTAGACACAGGGCCGTCCTGTGAGCGCTGCGTGCTTCCCACACGGATGCATCATCAGAATGATGGGAGCCAAGGTCGCTGAATGCCTGATGGTGGAAAAGAGAAAGGCCCCCGCCATCACAGACCTGCGTGCCACACACCCGACACACTCTCAGGCATCCACATGAGCTATTCTGTTTGAGTTGAAATCAACCACTGGTCATTTCTAAAGAAATGAGCTCTTAAGTGGTTTAAAGTAAAGCAAAATGTTCCAGATTATTATTGTGATCACAAACATAATGTCAGAAAAACAACAGGGTTTCAAGTCTATTCAAAACAACAACAGCAAAAATCTTCCAAGGAAAGAGCTTTTAAACGATGGGGAAACCCGTAAAGGTCCTGAGCGTGTTCTCGCTGTGCATCGTCCACGGCAGTGTCCTGACAGTTCATTCCAGGTCCCTCTCTGTCTAGGGATCCGACACGTCGTGTCAGCTTCTGTTGGGAAGAGAGAGCTGGGAGGCACGGGCGGTGGGCACAGGGCCTCCTCATTCTGACCGGGGTGGGGGCCCGGGGGCCAGCCCCAGGCCGGAAATGCTGCCGGCTCCCCGAGTGAGGGAGCCAGAGCCCAGTGATCCCCTGGGTTTTCAGGGTAAATGTGAGTCGGCATCTGATCTCTGGTCTCTGCTTCCTCCCGTTGCCAACCTGAGAGAATTAGAAGGCATTAGGCCTGAAATTAATGGAAAGGAAATCTCATGAAATATGAACACATAGTCCAGATACAGGGAGGAACCTCAAGAATTCTCCTAACCAGCAAAACCCCCAGCCTGGTCTCTACTAAGTAGAATTTCTAACAACATGATGCTGAACCCAAGTTTCCTCACCATTTCCCAAAGAAGTGTGTGAAGTAACGGAATCAATGCCAGTAAGTGGGATTTTCAGAGTTCTGCTTAAACTCTTAAGAGGCTGGGAAATAGTTTTCACCTACTTCCAAGAATTTGAGACAAACTTCCCCGGTGGCTCAGTGGTAAAGAACCTGCCTGCCAATGCTGGAGACACGAGACAAGGGTTCGATCCCTAACCCTGGAGAAGGGAGCGGCAGCCCACTCTGGTGTTCTTGCCGAGAATCTCATGGACGGGGGAGCCTGGCGGGCTACAGTCCTTGGGGTTTCCCAGCATTGGGCACGACAGAAGCAGGCATCTATGCATAAGTGGTCCCCAGGCCAAACGCAGGTGAACTGATCCCGAGGAGAGCCAGCCCTCCCCAGGGCTCCAGACTCTGCGTCTTTTGCAGTCCTCACGTCCAGAGGCCCCTGACGGGCGGCGGTTTGCTCCTTGCCACTCAGATTTTGACACGGGTGTTATTTCCTGCCGAACGTGAGACCCTGTTGCGGGCGCCCTTGGGTGGTCTCTGCACAGGTGTGCATGTGGGTCTGGGGCTCAGTCAACCCCAGCACGTCCCTCCTCCCCCGCCAGGAAGGGCGTCTCCTTACACAGCCCTTGAGCACATGCTTAGCCCTGGAAATCCTCAGGGCTGCACGCCGGTGTTCAGCCCCGGATCTGCATTGTAACACAGTCGGTATTTACCACACGCTGAGGTTGTCCCTGACGATGCTCACAGATTCCCCAAGGGCATCTCTTGTTTCTCAGAAAGTACCCTCGGAGGAAGGGGGACAAACAGAGCCTTGGGTGGGCGGGCCAGCTCCTCTATGCCCTGACTCTGGGGGCTTGATTCCAGCAGGAACTCGCAGAAAGGCCCTGGCCCGTGAGAACAGGTGGGCGTTGTGTGGAGCGGGGGAGAGGTTGGTTTGGATTAGCAAGCAAAACTGTGTCCTGTTTAAGAGCCCTTGATTCCAGTCGACTGTGTCGGATTGTTCAAAACACGAACATTGTGTGTGACTATTCATTTTTGTCACCTGCTCTTGATTAATCCCATTCTAAATGGCGTCCGCGGACCCTGAAATCTCATACTACTTAATTAAACTAGTGACACAGTTGTCTCCCTGTTTCTCTGTCAAAGGGCTGTGCTCAGGAGAAATAAAACTCCGCATAATTTACACCCTCTTCTCCCCTTTTCCCAGCCAGTTCCTGGCTCAGATGCTAAATTGTAGCTGGTAATAGGGAGCTATTAGGTTTACTGAAGCATGTTAGAGGAACAGGCAGTGCTGGAGCCCACGCAGCAGCCGGGTCAGGAGTCCTGACCAAGGGCAGAGGGGGCTGTGGACCCCAAGTCACACTTTCTGAGCCGAAACGTGGGGCCTTGGTGGGCGGAGGGGAGGGGCGAGCTGCTGCTGAACCGGGAGGAGGGGAGAGCAGAGCCCGGCGCCCCGCGCCACGCCTCCACGCCCGCAGCCTGGGAGCAGAGGCAAGGAGGGTGTGGGGACGCGGAGCACCCCCGGGTCGAGATGGAGGCACTCCCCTGGCCCAACCTACAGCAGGCGTGTCAGCCTGAAGTCATCCAAGCCAGCAAGTAATCGGCATCAACCGTTTAAGTGGGCAATGGAGCTGTGTTTTTCAACAGACAGTTCTAGATGCCCGGGATTACCAGCCTCAGGGTCTCGCCGCATCCCCACCCCTGTCTGTGTCGACGTTCGGATGACGCTGGCCTTGAGTTCTCCTGGTGTTACCATGGCTGACGCTGGTGTTTTGGAGGTGGGAGGCGTCTGACACACGCACAGACCCAGTCGCACACCTGGACTTGCCCTGTGCGTGCGCGTGTGCATGCTCGGCAGCTTCAGTCGTGTCTGACTCTTTGGGACTCCATAGACTGTAGCCCGCCAGGCTTCTCGGCGCGTGGGATTCTCCCCTCAAGAATACTGGAGTGGGTTGCCATGCCCTCCTCCAGGAGATCTTCCTGACCCAGGGATCGAACCCGCAGCTCTTAGGTCCTGTGGCACTGGCAGGTGGGTTATTTACTAGCGCCACATGGGAAGCCAGAACTTGCCTGTGTACCATCATGCAAGCCAAAGGAAGATGCATACAGGAGCTTTAACTTCCTCCTCTGGAGCCCAGTCCTTCCTCAAACAATGGTGACATCTGATCATTCAACAACCTTAATGCTCCACTGGGAGTGACACTGGGAAGTCCCCACAAGCCCATCAGCACTACCTTCAGTAGCCCCTAAAACGTACATAATGTTCTATGTCAACTGTGGTTCAGGAAAAGTCTTTTGAAGTAAAAACATTTTAACTGATACCCCCTGAAAATAGCAGTCAATTCAGTGTTCAGTCCCTTAAATCCAATATCATTTTACAAAATCACTTCCCTGCCCCTGTTTCTTGAGGATATCATGAGAAGCTTCCTTGCATATCTTTGCCAATTAAGACCCAGTGTTTGGCAAAAGGCTCTCTAGCAAGCCTACTGAGAAAGAATTCACCTTTTCAGCACAGCTTCCCATTCAGCCCTCCCCCCTCTACAGCTGACATCTGGCTCATTGTAACATCTTCCACAGCATTTGGTTGGTTGTGCACTGATCATTATTATGTGTCCACTGGGTTCCTGTGTCCACTCTCTGCTTCGAAAAATCCATCACTGGCCATTTCCAAAGCTGTCAGTCCTGCAAGATTCCAAGACTGATCAGGGAATATGCTGAGAGCCACGATCCTCAGAGCTGTTTACAAGCTTCAGTCTGTTCAAGCTGCTGCAACAAGCACCACGGGTAGGGGTGGGGAGTGGGAGGTGGGCTTAGACAACAGCATCTGTCCCCAGAGCTCTGGAGGCTGGGAGCCCCAGGGCAAGTGGTGGGCACATGTGGGGTCCGGCCGGTCCTGCTTCTTGGGGTGCAGATGGCCACCTCCTTGTCGCACCCTCACTGGGCAGAGAGGGCTCTCTGATTGTCTTTCCTTCTTCTAAGGACACGAATCTCATAGGGGGGCCCCACTCTCACAACTTCATCTAAATCTCATGGCCTCCCAAAAGCCCCCTCTCCTAACACCCTCTCATTGACGGTTAAGGCCTCAGTGAATCAAGGACGAGGGGACAACCATCCAGCCCACAACAGCAATGGCGTGACTGTGCTTCCATCACAGAGCTTGGAAATACGGTGGAGTAGGGAATCCCCGTGCTGACAAGTTAATGGAATTAAAAGAAGCTGGTCACTGGCTCCGTCATGTCCTGTTCTTTGCAACCCCATGGATTCCAGCACACCAGGGTTCTCAGCCCTTCACTATCTTCCAGAGTTTGCTCAAACTCACGTCCATTGAGTCAACACCACCACCCAACCATCTCATCCTCTGTTTCCCCCTTCTCTTCCTGCCCTCAGTCTTTCCCAGCATCAGGGTCTTTTCCAGTGAGTCAGTTCTTTGCATCAGGTGGTCAAAGTATTGAAGCGTCAGCATCAGTTCTTCCAGTGAATATTCCAGGCTGATTTTCTTTAAGACTGAAGAACAGCCTAGAAATAACTAAGAAATCAGAGGAGAGAAAACTGCAGACCCAAAACAGACAGAATGAAAAACCTCCTAAAGGTAAGAGTTCTCCCCAAGAATAACCTGCCCTAAAATAAAAACAGAAAAATAAACCAGCAAGGAAATGGAAAACTGAAGAGCTTGAGAGCAAGTCAGAGCGTGCACTGTGGGTGAGAAGCTGAGGCCAGGACTCCGGCAGAGCGAGGGCCCAGAAGGAGAGCTGGTGCCGGAAGACCTCTGGAAGCTCCAGAAAGGAAGACAATCCAGGCTTGAAGACGCATCAGAAGACCAAATCTCGGCACTCCTCGGGGAAATCTGATCGCCAAGAACAAATGAGAAATGTGGAAAGTGTTTAAAGATGCAAACGGGAAGAAACCCAACGATTTCATTTTCCACAAAGAAACAGAAACAATATGGGTGTGACATTCTGCAGGTCAGTTCAGTTCAGTCGTTCAGCCGCTCAGTCATGTCCGACTCTTCTTGACCCCGTGAATCACAGTATGCCAGGCCTCCCTGTCCATCACCAACTTCCAGAGTTCATTCAAACTCACATCCATTGAGTCCGTGATGCCATCCAACCATCTCATCCTCTGTCGTCCCCTTCTCCTCCTGCCCCCAATCCCTCCCAGCATCACTGCCACAGTACCACTCAATTTAAGAAGACACTGGTGTGACATCATAAGCGCCCTGACAATGGAGAATACATCATGCAAAAGGCCAGTCTGGGTGAAGCACACACTGGAATCAAGGTTGGCGTGAGAAATTTCAATAACCTCAGATGTGCAGGTGACACCACCCTTATGGCAGCGAAGAGGAACTAAAGAGCCTCTTGATGAAGGTGAAAGAGGAGTGAAGAAGCTGGCTTAAAACTCAACATTCAAAAAGCTAAGATCATGGGATCCAGTCCCATAATTTCATGGTAAATAGATTGGGGAGGGGGGGAACGGAAACAGTGACAGATTTTATTTTCTCGGCTCCAAAATCACTGTGGTTGGTGACTACAGCCATGAAATTAAAAGACACTTGTTCCTTGGAAGAAAAGCTATGGCAAATATAGCGTGTTAAAAGGCAGAGATATTGTTTTGCTGACAAAGGTCCATATAGTCAAAGCTATGGTTTTTCCAGTAGTCATGTACAGATGTGAAAGTTGGACCATAAAGAAGGCTGAGCATCAAAGAATCAATGCTTTCAAACTGTGGTGCTGGAGAAGACTTCTGAGAGTCCCTTGCACAGCAAGAAGATAAAACCAGCCAATTCTAAAGGAAATCAACACTGAATATTCATTGGAAGGAGTGATGCTGAAACTGAAGCTCTAGTACTTTGGCCTTCTGATTCAAAGAGCTGACTCACTGCAAAAGACGCTGATGCTGGGGAAGACTGAAGGCAGGAGGACAGGGGACGACAGAGGAGGAGGTGACTGGATGGCGTCAGTGACTCAGTGGACATGAATTTGAGCAAGCGCCAGGAGATGATGAGGGATAGGGAAGACTGGCGTGCTGCAGTCCATGGGCTCACAAAGAGTTGGACACAGCTGAGTGACGGAACAACAATATCTAAATCTGATCTCTCTACCCACTCCTATTTCATCTGTATCTATTTATGTATTTTATATATGTATACACACATGTATACTCACATGTAGTCTATGTCATCTAAACTTTAATCTGTGTCCATATCGAAATCTCATCTAGATCTGGATCCACATCTATCAATGTTAATATTGTACAGTAATAATCCTTCAAGCTAGGCTTCAGAGTATATGAACTGAGAACTTCCAGATGTTCACTCTGGATTTAGAAAAGGCAGAGGAACCAGAGATCAAATTTCCAACACCTGATGGATTGTAGAAAAAGCAACAGAATTCCAGAAAAACATCTATTTCTGTTTCACTGACTACGCTGAAGCCTTAGACTGTGTAGATCACAACACACTGTGGAAAATTCTTAAAGAGTTGGGAATAGGAGACCACCGCACACCTATCAGTACATGTATACAATCTAAACCTAGATCATTTACTTCTACATCTACATATATATTTTTATATATACACACATAATCTATACATTCTAGATCAAATCTAACCTCTGAGTGTATCCACATCCCCATCCATATATACCTGTAAATGTACCTGCAGTTCTATATCTACATGGAGCTTTCCCCCCTCACATCTGTATTTTTCTAGGTTTTCTTAAGGTACTTGCTGTTCTAGTCAACAAATGATTTTGGGCCTTGGAATAAAATCCCTTTGGGATCATCATAGGATCTGCAGAAGAGCAGTGTGCAGCCAGCCAGGCGGGCGGACGCCGGGTGCACCTCAGTCCACACCGGGAGTGCCCACCGCCCTTCTCTTGCTGCCAGGATCGGGCTAGCCCCATGTGCGGGATGTGGTCACTTGGCGTTGTGGTGGCAGGTACCCAGCAGGCACAGACTCACGCAGTGCTGAGTGCAGGCATCCCCGCCTCCCTGATATCCTGATTCCCCGTCCCTGATGCAAGGAGGTCTGCTCTTCCTCCTGGCATGGCTGTGATGAACAAAGCGTAAGGGGTTCAGGATGCTAGCACAGAGGAGATGATGCCATCAGTGTCCCCTTCAGCAGACCCGGCCTCCCGGCAGAGAACAGGTGCCTGCAGCCTCCGCCAGCCCTGGACTGGGCTCCTCTGCACTCAGAGCTGCAGAGAGGATCGGTGAGGACCCCTTCTGGAATCTCTCTGGCGGGAGTAGGCTCTCTGGCATGGGGGTGATGCTTCCCCCATCCCCAAATCCCCTCCCCAGGCTGCACATGAGAAGAGGCTCCCGTGAGGCCAGCCATCACCAAACTCCCAAGAAATGCTGGCAAGGTGGAACCTGGGACCCCAAGACCCAGTGGCCCTCCTCTGCCTCTGACAGGCACCTGGAGTCAACCTCCAGAGCTGAGGAGCCCGGGTCCCAGGCAAGCTGGGGTCAGGAGTGGGTCCTCAGGTCCAGCAAAAGCC
>SJYV01026563.1:0-20587 GCA_006410875.1 Neotragus pygmaeus | reverse complement strand
TAAATAAGCAGGGTGACAATATACAGCCTTGACGTCCTCCTTTTCCTATTTGGAACCAGTCTGTTGTTCCATGTCCAGTTCTAACTGTTGCTTCCTGACCTGCATACAGATTTCTCAAGAGGCAGGTTAGGTGGTCTGGTATTCCCATCTCTTTCAGAATTTTCCATAGTTTAATGTGATCCACACAGTCAAAGGCTTTGGCATAGTCAATAAAGCAGAAATAGATGTGTTTCTGGAACTCTTGCTTTTTCCATGATCCAGCGGATGTTGGCAATTTGATCTCTGGTTCCTCTGCCTTTTCTAAAACCAGCTTGAACATCAGAGAGTTCATGGTTCACGTATTGCAGTTAAATTCAAATAAACAATGGATTTTAAAGTATAGATATGTTCCAAATACCACTTGGTACACACTTATATTAAAAAACTCTACCTGAAATTCAAATTTAACGGGACATTGTGTTTTAATCTGACAACACCACGCTTCACCGCTGCAGTCATTTACAAGGTCACCATTTGTAAGCGTTTTTTTTTTTTTTTTTTTTCCAAAGGGAGCTTCAAAGCTGTTCAAACATTTAAATGTGGAGCAGATTCATTGCTCCAAGTTCTACAGCATGGCCTGGGATAATGTCACGGTTGGGTTTCACAAATTCTTACCTCCACTCTAGAAGAATTTTAATATGGAAGCTATTCTGTTGTTTATTCATACATTTGTTTGGTAAGTGTTAGTTAACATCTCTTTAGTGCTAGGGCCTTTCCCTGGTAGCTCAGCTGATAAAAAATCTGTCTGCAATGCTGGGCCCAATCCCATCCCTGGCTTGGGAAGATCCCCTGGAGAAGGGAAAGGCTACCTATCCCAATTCTTGCCTGGAGAATTCCATGGACAGAGGAGCTTGGTGGGCTACAGTCTAGGGGTTGCAAAGTGTCAGACAAAATAGTGCTAGGAATTATTCTAGATGCAGAGGGCACAGCAACAAACACCAGAGACAAGACACCTGTCTCATCTATCCTCGCGGCACTCAGGGTCTGGTGGGAAAGGCAGGTAAGAAGGAAAGAACACAATTTAAAGTAGTGACCAGGAAGTCCAGTGGTGAAGACTCTGTGTTCCCAATGCAGAGAGTGTGGGTTTGATCCCAGGTCAGGAGACTAACATCCGACATGCCACGTGGCCAAAAATGAATAAATAATACAATTTTTTTTTAAAGCAATTAAAAAAACTTGCAATGGTCACCATATGACTATAATGAAGAAGGAAGCAAGGAAGTGAGTGGCAGATCACGGAGGCGATTTTAGGCAGATGCTCTTGGGCAGCTTCTGTGCAGAATGACCAGGGAGCGAAGATCCAGAAACCTAGATGGTCGTACAGAGACCAGACAGGAAAGCATCTCAGAAGAGGAAACAGCGCCTGCAGTGTCCCCGAGGCTGTGAGAAGCAGGGAGAGTGTGTTCAAGCGCAGTTACAGGCCAGTGTGGCTGGAGCAGAGGGAAGCGGGGGTGGGGAGAGATGCCGGGGTCAGGGGCAGCCGGTTCTCATAGAACCTCAGACCTGGTGGGGTAAGTGAGAGGCTACCGAGCGGTTTGGAGCAGAGGAACCATATGTCCTGATTCTTACAGCTGGAGTCGGGATGCTGCCTGGAGAACAGGACGGGGGAGCACAAGCAGGAGAGAGGAGTTACAGGGCTGTCAGGTCCAGGCGGGAATCCAACGCAGCTGGAACTCGGCAGGCTTCCCTGGTGGCTCAGATGGTAAAGAATCCACCTGCAATGCGGGAGAACTGGGTTCGATCCTTGAGTGGGGAAGACTCCCTGGAGGAGGGCACAGCAACCCACTCTAGTATTCTTGCCTGGAGAATCCCATGGACAGAAGAGCCTGGAGCGCTACAATCTATGGGGTTGCAAAGAGTCGGACATGACTGAGTGACTAAGCACTGCACAGAAGAGGTCAGAGAGAACTTACCTGAGGTCTGTTTGAAAGGTGGGGCCAAAGAGACTGATAGGTGAGAGGGGGCCCCTGGGAGAGAGGAGCAGGTTAGCTCTAGACTTTTGGCTTCAGTGTCTGGGTAAACGCCGGTTCTGTTCACTGAGATGAAGCAGTTTGGCAAGGACTGAATCGCAGGGATGAGGAAATCCAGAGTTCCACAGGGAAAATGTCACATTTATTTCTACATTTGAGATGTAAGCACATTCTAGAAAGGCTGCTAAGAGAAGAGATGGAGAGCCTGGAACTTGAGGGGGACGTGGAGGCATTTGTTGGAACCCTTGATGTGGTGACTGGAGCTTCGAGTCAGCTCTTGCCAGTTTGGTTCCCCGAGAAGCTGACTCTGAGATGGGCACGAACCTGTGGGTTTCTTAGAGCAAGCGTCACCAAAAATTGGTAGCTTTACATTCACACTTTCTGATTTCCCTGTGGCACTGCTCTACCTGCATTTGGTCCATCTTGTCAACCTGCTTTTTGAAGGCAAGTCTCTTCACTTGACCACTTCACCTCGAATTCTCAAAGTCGTTGCTCCTCCAGTGAACCCCACTCTTTCCATGTCATCGGTTCCCCCAGTCACTCCTGTTATGTTGTATTACTTTCTCTCGTCTGTCTTCCCCCTTGATCTTATGCCTGTTTTCAACTGTTGTCCCATATTTCCGCTTCCCTTTGTGCCCGAACATTCTCTTAAATCAGTTTTTCTGGAGTTTAGTTGCTTTGCAATGTTGTGTTAGTTTCTGCTGCACAGCAAAGTGGATCAGCCACAGGTACACACATATTGCTTCCATTTGGGATTTCCCTCCCTTTTAGAACACCACAGTGCAGTAAGTAGGGTTCCTTTGGTGTACAGTATCCTCAGTAGTTATCTACGTTATACTTAGTATTCATATACCCTGGTGGCCTCAGACGGTAAAGAATCCGCCTGCAACGCAGGAGACCTGCTTTCACTCCCTGGGTTGGGAAGATCCCCTGGAGGAAGGCTTGGCAACGTGCTCCAGTATTCTTGCTGGAGAATCCCCATGGACAGAGGAGCCTGGCGGGCTACAGTCCACGGGGCTGCAAAGAGTCAGACATGACTGAGCGACTAAGCACATCCATAGTGTATACGTGTCAACATGCCTAAACTTTTTAAAGAGGCATCTGCTCCCAACCTCAAGAAGACCCTCATTTTACGTCCAAAGGAGCTTCTGCTTGTCCTGCTATACCCAGACTGCAGTGTTCAAGGTCATTTGCAAGTTCTCTGCTAGACCCACGGATGGCCTTGTCCTCAACTTATGGGATACCTCAGAATTGTTGAAAATACCTGAAGACCAGTCATTGATTCAATGCGCTCTTGACCACAATTAGTTCATTCCCTGGGGTCCCTTCTGCTTCAAAGCCACTCCGCCCGTGTCTCCTTGCCTCATACCCATCTTCCACTTTGCCTTTTTTGTATTTTCCAGCCTTTGCCCTGCCAGGTACTTGCCTTGCATTGTATTGTTTATTCCCATGGATTTAAATATTATTTGTAGGTGGATGCTTTCAGTTTTTAACTCTCCATTCTAGCCCTTTCCTCTCAAGTTTTTGACACTTCCTTGTGAATTTCTCCCAGGCATTCTCATTTCCCCCACGTTTTCTCTCCAAATTTCCATGTTTCTGGAAATCATGCAACCACAAACCACTGCTTATTTCTGATCCCCTTCCCCTCTCATTTTCCCATCTACAATGGTCAGCAAATGCCATCAGTTTCTTCTCATACTGTATCTCAAATCTTCCCACTTCTCTGACTCTTTCACTTTCACACTTGGTTATTGACAAAATCTCCTGTATCTTCTGTGGCTTTTTTTCTTTTTGCTCCCTTCAATATATTTCTCACATACCAGACAAGCTTTCTGAAATATACATCAGATCATTTCACTCACCTGCTTAAGGCTTTTCAAGGGCTTCATTGTGTGCCTTAGAATAAAATAACCTCCCTCAAGGAATTTGGGTGAATGGATCCCTATCTGTCTTTCCTATGGGCTTCCATGACAGCTCAGTTGATAAAGAATCCGCCTGCAATGCAGGGGACCCTGGTTCGATCCCTGGGTCGGGAAGATCCTCTGGAGAAGGGATAAGCTACTCACTCCAGCATTCTTAGGCTTCCCTTGTGGCTCAGCTGGGAAAGAATCCTCCTGCAATGCAGGAGACCTGGGTTTGGTCGCTGGGTTGGGAAGATCCCCTGGAGAAGGGGACAGATACCCACTCCAGCATTCTGGCCTGGAGAATTCCATGGACCGCAAAGTCCATGGGGTTGCAAAGAGTCGGACACGATTGAGTGACTTTCACTGCCTGTCCTATTTCATTTTCTCTCCTCCCCCCTCATTGCTTCACATCTTGCTCGTCTTTTCTCAGTTCCCCGTTCTTCTTCTGTTCCTGCTTGACCCACAGCCTACCATTGTGTCTCCAGGAACTCCACACAGCCCCTACTTTATCTTTTGAATTGCTATTTCCTTACGATTCCTCAAGTCCCCACTTAAAAGTAATTTCCTCAAAAAAGTCTTCGCAGCCCCTTTCCTTTAGAGAATACCCCTATTTGATTTGAATCCTCATTCTCACACTTAACACAATTGGTTCCAAGCCTGCCTCTCCCTCCAGTTCATGAGGGGGATCTCACCTGTTATGTTCTCCCTTGGGCTCACCGATATTGTAGGACAAACGAAATCCAAGAGAATAAGAGGCTTGTTGGAACAATGGATTGGTTTCAAATTGGGAATGTCTTCCCTGAAGCTTAAACGGTAAAGAATCTGCCTGCAATGCAGGAATCCTGGGTTCGATCCCTGGGTCAAGAAGATCCTCTGGAGAAGGAAATGGCAGTCACTCCAGTATTCTTGCCTGGAGAATCCCACAGACAGAGGAGCCTGGCCGGCTTTAGTTGGTGGGATTTCAGAGTCAGACACAACTGAGCAATAGAACGATGATGATAGGGTGGGCCACCAGAGAGCGAGAATTGCTGTCATTGTACTTGAATTTACAGCGAGACATCCAGAAAGCAGAGCATAGCATTCAGCAAGACGATTAGGCACGTACGAAGACAGTATTTTAGATCTGTGGTGTTCTCTGTCCCTTGTGTGTAATCAGGTGCATCATCAAAAGATTCAAACATACGTGTGAAACAGGAAAATCTTTAAGTGATCATTCTTTCAGGTAGTTATCATCGCAAAATTATGTATCCATGCATCTATAAAACCATTCATGAGAATGTGTGCATGTGTGCATGCTAGGTTGTCTCACTTGTGTCTGATTCTTTTTGATGCCATGAACTGTACCTCACCGGGCTCCTCTGTCCATGGGATCCTCCAGGCAAGAACAATGGAGTGGGCTGCCATGCCCTCCTCCAGGGATCTCTGCTACTCAGGAGTGGAAACCAAGTCTCTTACATCACCTGCACTGGCAAGCGCATTGTTCACCCCTAGCGCCACGCGGGGAGCCGTTACACGAGTATACATACACACACATGCACATGCAATAACCACACAATAACACGAGTATACATACACACACGTGCATGTGTGTGTATGTATACTCACACATGCAATAACCACACAATATTGTCACACTGCAGAGTTCCTTACAGAAGGATTGCTTTCTGAATGACCTACAGGCTGTTAAGAAAATATCTATCCCATTTATAATTCTGTTTATTCCCAGAACCCATGTTTCCCAGCTGCCTCCTGTGTGCCAGGCACTCCTGCAGTGGGAACACGTCACTCAGCAGCAACAAGTGGCACCCAGCTGTTGTGTCAGGTGTTGAGAGAAGCCAGGAAGAGTAAAGAGAGGCCAGGTGCCCTCTAACAGGTGCATACGTGTATGTGGGGAGGGGCGCACAGCAGGTGCAAAGAAGCAGGTGCAACACCCTGGGGCAGTGGGTGTGCCCGGCAGAGAAGGTAAGGACACGTGCCTGCGGGAGGGGGACAGGTACAGAGTGGCTGGCAACTGGGCAGGTCACGTGCGTGCCTTCAGGGCCAACCTCAGGGCTTTCGTTCTCCCCTGAGTGGGGAGGGGAGCCTCTGGGGGTGTCTAGAGGAATGGTGTGATCTGACCTCCAGTTCTCAGGGGGTGATTCTGACTCCATGTTGAGAACCTGTGGTCATGCAGGTGTGGATGCAGAGGAGCAGGCAGGGCCACAGAAGTGACCTGCTGGGGATGATGGAGATGTGGACAGAGGGCAGCAGGAGGCATGGTGGCCGCCGCCCAAGTCCAGATGTCCTTGGTACCCGGGGACGTTACTATTCACTGATGGGCTGGGTGTGGGCGTGCGAGAAACCGAGGTGTCTGGTCCATCACATTTGGCCCGAACAACTGAAGAGTGGAGTTCCCATCTGCAGATGTGGAGAGAGTCAGTCAACTGGGCGGCCTTGGAGATACTGATGATGCTGTTTCTATTGGAAAGAATTTCAGCATTGACAGGATGCCTTATTTGGTAAAAATGTCAACCTGCAAAGCAAGGAGTCCCTAATTTGATTCCTGGGTTGGGAAGATCCACTGAAGAAGGGGTAGGCTACCCACTCCAGTTTTCTTGGGTTTCCCTGGTGGGTCAGCTGGTAAAGAATCCACCTGCAATGCAGAAGACCTGGGTTCAACCCCCGGGTTGGGAAGATCCCTTGCAGAAGGGAAAGGCCACCCACTCCAGTGTTTCTGGCCCAAGAACTATACAGTCCATAGGGTTGCAAAAAGTCAGACACAAGAGTGACTCTTACTTCATGTGAAAAACTGACAGAGGCAGCTTGTCCTTTCTATGGTCCCCCAGGGCCATTTTGTACTTTTGCACATAGAGCAGTTATGAGAAGGACATCTTGGATATTGTTCTTAGGTCCCTCCGCAACCTGAGTGCCATTCCAGCAGTTGGAAATTCTCGATGTGCTGTGTTGCAATTATGAGTCAGCGTGCTCCAAGGAGATCTTCCCTGGTGCCTCAGGTGGTAAAGAATCCACCTGCAATGAAGGAGACCCTGGTTTGATCCCTGGGTTGGGAAGGTTCCTGAAGAAGGGAATGGTTACCTCCTCCAGTGTTATTACCTGGAGAATCCCATGGACAGAGAAGCTGGAGGCTTACCGTTCATGGGGAGGCAAAGAGTCAAGTACGACTGGGCTACTAACATTTTCATGCTCCAGGGATGCGGGCGGTGTCCTGAACACATCCTATTTCGTTTGGTGGAGCTCTTCTGTTCTCTGTAAACTTGATAATTCTCCAGGTTAATATCACACTTAAGAAAAATATATTTCTACTGTGTGCATGCTTGCTCAGTCAGTCGTGTCTGACTCTTTGAGACCCCATGGACTGTAGCCTACCAGGCTTCTCTGCCCATGAAAATTTCCAGGCAAGAATACTGGAGTGGGTTGCCATTTCCTACTCCAGAGCATCTTCCTGACCCAGGAAGTGAACCCAAGTCCCTGCCTCTCCTCCATCGGCAGGTGGATTCTTTACCACTGCACCACCTGGGAAGTCCATTATCCACAACGCTGGTGATTTTCCAGATTGATATCACACTGAAGAAAGCATTTTTCTACTATCTGCATTTCCAGCCAAATCCTTTACAAATATCTTGTGATTTTTCTTTCCCCCACCAAAAAACATTCTTAACATAAAATTGATCTTTGTAGGACTCATGCCCCCCTCGAACCCCAAGAGAACCCTGACCATGTGCTCTATTGATTTTCTTAAAAAATCTGTATTAGCCAGACTGTGAATCACGACATCATTCTGGGATCAAGGTCATCAGTGGCAGCCCAGGTGAAGATGAGGAATGGGATTACAAAAGGTTATTGCATCTCACGTAAGACCTCCAGCCAAGTCTGTTCCAAGTTTCCAGTGGGCACACAGGGTATTGATCCAAAGCTGCCACCTGCTACTTAGCCACGTAGAGAGGCAGAAGCTTAATCTATCAGATGTTATTTTCCGCTGAGTCTCAGGTGGTAGCCCACGATCGATATCCTTAAATCCAGAATCTCTGTATTAAGTCAGAGCAGGGCCATTTATCATCATTCTGGTCCTTTCTTCTCTTCAGCATCCGGAAGCAGGTCCAGCACTCCCTACCGTGTGGCCCTAAATAGTTCCTCATGTTATCCTCCTTAAACACATTCTCTCTGAACTGTACAGAGTCTGGAACTGGCTTCCATTGAGGCGCATTTTCCGAAGCACTTTGACTATTTCAAGAGATGAACTCTTAAGAAGTGACATAGTGGCACGTGCGTTGAGAGCTGGATGCAAGTTAATCAACACAAAGTGAAGGAAGTGCAAATCCCACAGCAACGGGAAAGCGAGTGCTAGTCACTTGGGTCATGTCTGATTCCTTGGGACCCCATGGACTGTAGCCCAACAGGCCTCTCTGTTCGTGGAGTTCTCCAGGTAAGAATACTGGCGAGGGTGGCCATTTTCTTCCCCAGTATCGAGCCCAGGTCTGCTGCATTGGCAGGTGGGTTCTTTTATTGTTTTAACAATAACAGTTGTGCTCAGTTGTTTTAGTCTGTCTCTGCATCCCTGTGGACTCTAGCCCCCCAGGCTCCTCTGTCCATGGCAAGAACACTGCAGCGGGTTGCGTGTCCTTCTCCAGGGGAGCTTCCTGACCCAGGAATTCAGCTCTTGTGTCTCCTGCATCGCAGGCAGACTCTTTACCCACTGAGCCACCTGGGAAATCCAAAAGTAAAAGCTGTGAAAGTGAAGTTACTCAGTCATGTCTGACTCTTTGTGACCCGTGGACTATAACCCACCAAGCTCCTGTGTCCATGGGATTCTCCAGGCAAGAATACTGGCATGAGTTTCCATTTCCTTCTCCAAGTAAAAGTTATTGTTTATTAAAAAATACATCAAATTTTAAAAACCACACACAAAACAATATGTGGTACATAATATGCAAAAGAATAACATCATTCAAAATGTGTTTGCACCTAGCTTTCTTTAATGATTCTCAAACTGTTAGATTGCGTATATATTTCCAATTGATTTTTTAAAAATCTATTTATTGTTTTTAATTGAAGGATAGTTGCTTTACAGAGTTTTGTTGTTTTCCATCAAATTCCAAAATGTATCAGCCATCAGAACCCATACGTCCTGGCCGGTGGGTTCTTTACCGTCTGGGTCACCAGAGAAGCCCGACAGTGATGGAGAAAGTACCAGCTCCAGGAGATCAACAGGAACGGGGACATTCGGCGCACACTGAAGGCCGTGGGGCAGGATCAGTGCTGAATATCTCAGCAAGAAACCTGTTTACCTAAAAAAAATTTCTTTAAGTTTTGATAGCTTGTGGTGAATGATGTCAGATTTGCGATCTCTGAAGAAGATTTAGCTTCAGGACCAGGGACCAGGCTTGATTGCTGAAGAGCTTTTGTGTAGCAGAGTTTTATTAAAGTATGAAAGGGACAGGGAAAGCTTCTGACACAGACATCNGATTATGAATGTGACAAACTTATGAACCCTTCTAGATTTGAGTTCATGAAGACATAACCAAGGAGCAAGTGTAGAATACCTCCATACCCACCAACCCAGTTCCAGGAACCCTTTTGGGCTTATAGCCCCACTTGAATCCATGCCGATTCACCTAAGCCTAGGGAGACCCCCCAACTTTCCACCTCTCCCCACCCACCTCAATCACAGGCACGGGTGGGGTAAGGATATAATACTTTATTCACTCTAACATGGGCGGAGGGGATGTAATGAGGGGGAAGTGGGCGTTTCCAGGGATCCCGGTAGGGGAATCCTGTCTTCTCAGTTCCAGGGCAGCCAGGCCTGCCAGTCCCATCCTATTCAGACGCTGGTGGTGGGGCGGGGAGTTGTCCAGATTAACAGCCCCAGCTTGAGATCCCAGAGTGCCCCTCCCCACCCGGAGACTCGCACCCCCCGGAGAAAAGAAATGGCGGCTCAGCTGCCCTCACAATCTGGGCAGCGCTCGGTGGCAGTGGCTCCAGCTGGTAGCTTGAAGTCCCGGCCGCAGCCGGCGCAGATATAGAGACGGCGCCGCATATGCGCGCGACGATGGCGGATGAAATGCGAACTGAGGCGGAAGCGCCGGCCGCACTCGGAGCAGGGATAGGGCCGCTCGCCAGTGTGCGTGCGCGCATGCTCCGCCAGGTTGGAGCGGTGGCCGAAGCCGCGGCCGCACACAGGGCAGCGGTGCGGCTTCTCGCCCGTGTGCACGCGCCGGTGCTTGGCCAGCGCCGAGCTCTGGGCGAAGCGCGTGCCACAGTCGGCGCAGGCGTACGGCCGCTCGCCCGTGTGCGTGCGTCGGTGGCGCGCCAGGCATGAACTACCGCCGAAGGCGCGTCCGCAGTCCGGGCACGCGTACGGCTTCTCGCCCGTGTGCACGCGCAGATGCTGTGCGTAGTTGGAGCTCTGCGCGAAGCGGCGGCCGCATTGTGCGCATGCGTACGGCTTCTCGCCCGTGTGGCGCCGCCGGTGCTGCCGCAGGTTTGAGGCGGCCGAGAAGCGCTTGTCGCACTCCGGGCACTCGTAAGGCCGTTCGCCCGTGTGGGTGCGGCTGTGTTTGGTCAGCGCCGACTTCTGCGAGAAGCGCCGGCCGCACTCCGTGCACGCAAAGGGCCGCTCGCCCGTGTGTATGCGGACGTGCTTGGCCAGTGTGGAGCGGCGTGCAAAGGCGCGGCCGCAGTCCCGGCACGCGTGTGGGCGTGCCGGGTCCGCCGACGGCGCTGGCGCCTCGCTCGGGACCTGTGGGGAGAGGGGGACAGGTCAGCCCTGACGGAGAGACCCAGGAGCCGGAGACCTGGGGCTCCAACAGCTGCAGCCTCTCTGTCCCTCGTTAGTAAAGTAGTTAAAGTCAGGGGGTGCACCTCTCAGGACGGTTGCGCGTCTAATGAGATAATTAACGCACATATCACAATGCCTGGTGTCGTTCCAGATACTCTTTATTAATTCAACCAAAATTTATTGAGCGCGTAATGTGCCAGACTCTGTTCTAGGAACTGGGGATTCAGCATTAAATTTTTTTTGAATTCATAATTTCAGGAAGAATGGCTGAAAGGGGTGCTGGTACTGGGGAGATGGTGCAAATTTAAATAGGGTTAAGAAACCTCACTGATGTCCTGAGCCTTTACCTAAAGGAGGTGAAAGAGCAGGTTCCAGAGGGGAAAGCAAGGCCCGGAGGCAAGAGTCTTTCTGTTCCAGGAATGGCAAGAAAAAGTGCCTAGGGCAGAACACAGGAGGGGAGGAGTAATCCATGGAGTGGTCCTTAAGGCGTTATCTTAGCATACAGGCTTGAATGAGAATCTAATGAGGAACCAGTAGAGATGTCGGAAGGTTCTGAGCAATGAGGTACAGATAAGACTCATATTTTAAAAGGTTCCACAGAATAGAGGAGGAGAAGTGGCAGAAAACCACCGAGGAGGCCCCTGTACTGCGGGCCAGAGAAGACAATGGCTTGGACCCAGGTGACAAGATGTGGAAAGTGAAAGTGGTGAGAAGTGGTCTGCTTCTGGATATATTCTGCAATTGGAGACAGCCAACCTAATGATAGATTAGACATGAGATATAAAGAAAGAGAGGCGTCAAGATGACTCCAAGGATTTTGAGCTTAGCAACTGCAAAGGCGGAATTATCTACAGAATGGTTGGGGGGGGCGGGGCCGGTCGCAGGGGAACAACGAGTTGGTACCTGTGATCTGTTTCTGATCTTATCCGCAGTTGTCCTGGACACATCTGGAGCTCAGGAGAGAGGCCCAGGCTGGAGATGTAAATTGGGAAGACATCAGCCTGCAGGGGATTTTTAAAGCCTTGAGACTGGATGAGTTCACCCAGGAACTAGAGAGAACTGGGAGGCAAGATGCAAAGCAGCCAGCAAAGGAGACTGAGCAGCCAGTGAGGTCAGAGACCCAGGAGAGCATGGTGTCTTAGAGCCAGGCTACAATCAAGTTCAGGCTCTTTAATAAACTTTTAAGAGCAAGCACCTATCATTTTTTTAAGCTGCACAAAAGGCAGCAAGGGTGAAACCCAAATACTCTGAGGCCTGAAATGAAAATAATTTGAGAATAAATCAGTTTCATGAGGTCTGGGTCTCTAGAGATAAAATCAGAAAAAAGAAATGCTTTTTAAGAGGCAGATGAAGGGAAAACAGTTTGTAACAGTAAAGAGGAGTACTGAGGATACACTGCTTCCTTGGTAGAAAAGAGAAGGCTCATCCTAGCAAAAGTGAGGTAAAGTACCTGTCTGCAATGTGGGAGACCCAGGTTCAATCCCTGGGTTGGGAAGATCCCCTGGAGAAGGAAATGGCAGCCCGCTCCAGTACTCTTGCCTGGAAAATCCCATGGACAGAGGAGCCTGGTAGACTACAGTCCATGGGGTCACAAAGAGTCAGGCATGACTGAGAGACTTCACTTTCATGGACTAAGCAAACAGAATATTAATTCATGACCAAGTGAGAAAACAGGCATTTATTAAGGATAAGAGAGCATTAGCTTCTGTCTCCCCATATTCCTTCTTTACCAAGTAATTATTATTATTCTTTTATAGATAAAGAAACAGCATAAGAGAGGTGACAACTAAGGAGTAGTAAGGCCTTTTTCTGAAGCTATAAGGAGAGCAGCTTCAGGGCCTTCAAGATCCTTTGTTAAAGTCTAGCTTTTTGGGACTCCCCTGGTGGTCCAGTGGCTAAGCCTCCATGCTCTCAATGCAGGGGGCCCAGGTTCAATCCCTAGTCAGGGAACTAAATCCTACATCCCACAACTAAGAGCAGGCACAGCCAAAATAATCAATTAATTAATTTTAAAAAGCAGCTTTTTGGTAACCACCTCAGAAATGTGGGGCTTCCCTTGTGGCTTAGGTGGTCAAGAAACTGCCTGCCATGTGGGAGACCTGGGTTCAATCCCTGGGTTGGGAATATCCCCTGGAGAAGGGAAAGGCTACCCACTTCAGTAATCTGACCTGGAGAATTCCATGGACTGTATATAGTCCAAGGGGTCATAGAGAGTCGGACATGACTGAGCGACTTTCACTTTCACCTTTTCAGAAATGTGGAAACAAAGCAGTTTGAAAAATTAGTCACCAACCAAAGGAACCCTGGCTACAACAGTTATATAATGATATTAGTGATAACAACATTAGAATGTAAGATTTGACAGTGTTGTTATGTACATTACATTATTGTATTAAATCTTCCTGTCACCCCTCTCCCCAACCCCTACCCTCAGGATCAGGCATTATCTTTTGGTAACTGAGAAAACTTAGCTGAGAGAGATTAAATTGCTATAGCCCATGAGAGTCAGGACTGACTTTTTAGAGTTCTCATCCTTCAGCAGTAGGCTACACTGCTTCCCTGCACTCAGAGTGCCAAGATGTGCCAACGGCTGGATTCCAAGTGCCTGGCACTCTCCAAGAGGGATTCAAGGTTAAAATACAACTTGATACTTTAAATTGAGAAACTCCCCACAGCAATTTGGCACAGTCTGAATTCAAGGTCACACTTTCCAGTCTTGCCCTGGTTTTAACAACTGTGGGGTTTATATCGTGGAAAGAATTTTTCTCATTATATCTATATTTTTCTGGCCCATTTTTTTCTTTGGCATCCTTCTTTTAGGTGACTGACCAATCTGAGGACTTTCTTAACCCTGGATTCACTAACTTGGGAAAAAGAAATTCTTCATACAATTACTCTTGGAATCTCCAACTCCAGGAGGAGAGGCCTTGGGTGCTCCAGGAAGAATCTTGGTAAGAGGGGTTGAGTCTAGCTCATTAAGACCTAGGCAAGTCCCTCCCTCCCCCTGCCTCACTGAACCAAGGGGGGCAAAGTAGGCTAGGTAACATCAAGTATTTCCCGACTTGAAGTATGCATATCACAGAATACAAGAGGCTTCTAAGTATTATGTAGGCTTACTTTTATCTTAGTATGATCATCATGTATTTATCTTCATGATTATTAGAAAAACAACAGATCACATGAAACCCACAGTTTTATCAGCATTATTGTTCAGATGAAGGTAAATTTATTTATCAAAACAACGTGAATCTATTTGAAGAAGGCAACTGAATAAATGAGCACAACAGGTGAGCAATAGACACGTGAATGAAGTTTGGCAAATACCAGACTTACATGTCTTTTCAATTCTACAACTGTCAGATTTTAAAATTAGAATAATGGGTATCTGCACTCTTAACATGAGAGCACTAGGGGGATAATGTAGTAAAATAATATGATAATCCAAGTGTTTAAAGTTAGTGATTTTTGTCTTTCTGCTTAAGTTTAAAAAAAGAGCAAACGTTCCAGTTTCTTCTTCAACCATTACTTTTCTAATTAATAAACAACTACCATTTACTAAGCACTCACTATGTGCCAGGAACTGCAATAAATACTTTTCACCCATGTTCTTGTTTTAAATTCTCCCAACACTTTGGGTTAGGTTGTATTAGCTCCATTTTAAAATAAGGATAGAAGACTCAGAAGTAAGTGACTATCAAGGCCCTACAGCTGATCCATCAGCAGGGCCAGGGTTTACACTGGAAGGCTGTCATTGTCCAAAATGCCTTTTCTCTCAGCCATGATGCAATCCTACCTCACTGACAAGCTTGAGGTCACCTCCACAGCTTATCTCCCTCCCCTGGATTCTTTTAGCTATCCAAATCTCCCTTCTTTGGAATACAGAATATAAAATACAATCCTGACCTCCCTCATTCATTGCTACAAGAA
Organism: Neotragus pygmaeus; assembly: GCA_006410875.1. Lineage (NCBI taxonomy): Eukaryota > Metazoa > Chordata > Mammalia > Artiodactyla > Bovidae > Neotragus > Neotragus pygmaeus. The sequence continues at coordinate 5,972 of SJYV01026563.1, read as the reverse complement.
AGGTGGTCCACAGACCAGCAGCATCACTGGCAACTTGTTAGAAATGCAGAATCTCTAATCCCACTCCAAACCTACTGAATCAGAATCTTCACTTTAGCAAGATCCCCAAGTGGAATGCATGCATGTTAAAAATGAAAGTTGATATAGAAGAGAGGCGCACTACTCCCAGAGAAAGCAGATGGGAAAAGTAAAGAGCATTTTACAGGCCAAAAGACCACACCGGCAAAGTCTTCGAGGTCAGGTGTACTTGAAACTGGGGCATGGGAAGGATGCTGACTGACTAGAGATGAAGCCATGAGGTCGAAGGATGAAGAGCTTGGAATGCCAGGCGTGGGAGGCTTAGGGAAACAAAACCGCTCAAGGTTCGATTTTAAGCAAGGAAAGACAGAACTGGATGTACATAGAGCCCTCTGGGAAAAAAATCTTTCTATTCATTAAGATAGTTTGGATTTTGATAGGGGGTAAGAGACTACTCGAATCCCTTTGTGCAGCATAATTAGGGCCTGTCCTGGGACAATGACTGGCCACGGGACTGGGTGAGAGCTGAGACTCATAGAATGTGGACACTGAGTTTTGGAGACCACCATTTCCTAAGAACCCAGACTCAAGGAGACCACACAGCAAGTTGATGAGCTATTTTGTGGGCAGTGCTAAATCTTTGTGGGATGTGTGTGTGTAACTCATTTCTACTCTCCTCCAAATCCAGTCACCCACGTGATATTTAGACTGGATTTCAAGGATTTTACTTTCATTATCTCATTTTATAGATGAGAAAGCTGTTGAGGCAAAGCTGGTAAATGTGGTCGTTAGGATTTGAACCGACACTTTTAACCACTAAGTGACACCATTCAGAGTGTAGCCCTACCGCCCTTTCATGACTAGCCATGCCTACCTCCACCCTTCCCATCCTAGCTCCAGCCACTCCAATCAATGTTACCAAATATCTCCTTCTTTCCATCTTCCCTCCACTGCTGCCACTACCTTAGAGCAGGCTATCAGCTTTACCTGACCTGGTCTCCCCGTAACAACCAACGATTCTTCTAAAAGGAAATGTGATCATGCCTCTTCTCTGATTTGAAGCTTCTCATGGCACTGCATAACCTAACACGGTAGGTACAAATCTATAGGCTGACTATAAGCAAACAGTCTGGTCCATCTGTTTCTCTGGCCTTATCTTTTCTGAGCACTTGCTGTTTCCTCATCCTGGAATGCCCTTCCTCCTCCTCTATTTGCCATATTCCCACTAAGTTTACAAGACCCATGTCAAAGCTATTTCCCTAAAACCTTTCCTACTGCCTTGAGTTGTTTGCCTTCAATCCTCTGTCTAGGCCTCCACGTTGGTTTCCCTGTTCACATCCAGCCCCAGGATTCAGCCTTATTGAGGCCCTGATAAAAATGAAACATCTCCAGAAGGATGACCTCGCCCAACGTCCTGAACTTTAGGAGGAAGAATGAATAATAATAGCAACAAATATGTACAGAATGTTTATTGTGTGNGTTCACATCCAGCCCCAGGATTCAGCCTTATTGAGGCCCTGATAAAAATGAAACATCTCCAGAAGGATGACCTCGCCCAACGTCCTGAACTTTAGGAGGAAGAATGAATAATAATAGCAACAAATATGTACAGAATGTTTATTGTGTGCCCGACACAGTTCTAACTTTTTACAGTATTAACTCATTTAATCCTTCCAATCCCAAGAAGTAGGTGCTATTATGATTTCACTTTTACCAATAAGGAAACTGAGGCACAAAGAAGTTAAACTTGCCAAAGGTCACACAGCTGGTAAGTAAGTGATGGAGTTGAAAGTTCACCCTAAACTCTGGCGTCTTGAGTTCTTAACTTACAGGCCAAAGGAGACCAGGGGATTCACAGGGCCGGAAGAGGCAGGCTGAGCTAGGAGGATGGGCCAAGGAGGCCTGAGAAAAACAGAACTAAACGGGCCAAGGCAGTGAAAGCGTGGAGTCCTAACCACTGAACCGCCAGGGAATTCCCTAAATAGGTATTTTGACTGGAAGAGGAGGCCACAGAAGCCAGCCCCCACCCCCTAGGGCCCACCACACCCACTAGGGGGCAGCAGAACTTTCTTTTCCTGGGAACTGGCCCCTGTGCAGGAAGAAATCAGGGAACACGGGCCCAGAAACCCTGCATATGGACACAAGGGCTGCTCTGGCTGGGGATGGGAGTCTTGTAGAGTTCTGGGAAATAGAAATATACCTAGTGGCAGCTAGGGTCCTGAAAGGGAAAATCTAACTCATACTTTGATCTCCTTAAAACTCCCCTCTTTAAACCTTCCACACCCTTGTCAGTCTAACCCTGCTACACATCAAGCTCCACGAGAAACCGAGGAGGGCATTTACTCTCCAGCACCCAGCACAGAGCCTGGCACAGTAGGCGTGACATCTGTATTGTGGCAGCATGGACAATGGGACAGAAGGATAGGTGGCCAACTCTGAGATTCTAAGCCTGAGAGTCCAGGGAAAGTAGGGGCAGGATCCCTGGCTTCTGACTGAGGGAGGTTGGGCCTGAACCAGATTTAGGGCCGATGGGACCCCCGTGGTGTGGGACACATACCTCCTTGCTGTCCATAGGGATCTTGAGTTTCACCACTTCATACTTCTCTTCACCCTCTTCCTCCTCACCCTTCACTAGCAGTACCATCTCCTCTTGCATCTCTTCCTCCTCCTCCTCCTCCGTCTGCTGTTCACCGGGCATCTTGGTGTCCTGGGGCAAGGAGCTGAGTCAGCTCAGGACCCGCCCCCCCCGACCATGGCTCTGGCCCACACAAGGCGATGCAGCCGTGGCTTCTCCTCCCATGCCCAGATCTGTGTCTGACCCTCTTCCCTGTATCCCAGTCCGACCCTAGGCCCCAGCCTTGTCCCGGGAAAAGCTCGAAAGACTCATTCACGCTACTCATCCTGGCATTCAAGGCCCTGAACACTTCGAATCTCCAGCCCCGGTGAGACGCCACCCTCCCCGCGCTGAGTCACTCCCAGGAGCCTGGGTCAGCAGCCCGGAGCTCTAGGGCACGGGCTGGAGGCGGGATCGGGGCGGAGACCCTGGGGGGTGCGCACTCACCAGCCGCAGGTTCGGGCGCCCGCGCTGCCCCAGGCCAGGGCGCCGGGCGGTTGGGCACTCTGCGACGCCGCGACTCCGGGGGNCTCTTCTGAAGCTTCACTCCAACGTGTCCTTGGAAAGAGCACCTTTGATTAGAGCAAAGACAGAAAGCCAAGGTCATGGACAGAGAATGAGCGTACATCAAGTCCACAAGGTTGGTTTAGGAGGAAAGACAAAAGGAAATAAGTCTATTTCCAAAAGAGCCTAGAAAGGTTTGTGTGCTATGAAGTGGGAAGCTGCTTTATGATAAAAGGTGTTAAATATTTTGAGGCAGAAGTGAGTGCCTGAGGGCAAGAGTGAATGCGATGGAGAGCCATTGTCCTTGGAAGTGAGGTGACTGTCTAAGACGTGACTCCCATCCACTGCTCCCTACTGGGCAGGGTTCAGGGGGCTCATCCAGCCTGTTTGGATGTCTTCAGAGGTAGGGAGCTCTCTCCCTCCATCCTTCCTAAAGGAGCCCCTTAAATCAAAGAAGACAGTTTGTGGAAATCTGTTGGTTTCCCTGACAAACTTCTAGTCTCCCTTCTTCTGGAGGGAGCAACCAGGCTATTTTCCTTTGGAGCACCACCCCTCCTCCAATTTCAGTCCTTGTGGTTTGGGCAGGACTGAGCCTAGCTCTCAGCATCAGTGGCGGGCCAGTGATCCAAGCCTGGTGAATCACTCTGTTTCACACTATGACCGTAATGATTGGTTCATAAATGGGCATGTGATTCAAGCTGTCCAGTGAAAGTCAGCCGTGAGAGTTTTGATGGAGCCCCTGAGAAGGAGCCACGTTCTTGGCTTTCAAACTGATATAATCTAAGTCTGGGGCCTCTGTTGACCACTTTACCACCCTTGAAAGAGAGTATGTCCAAAACTGAAGCCAGCATAGAAAAAAACTGTGGAATGATAGAGTGCCTGAAACCTATTTCTAGATTTTTATGTTATGTGAAAAATAGACTTTCCACATGGCTTAAGCCAATTTGTGTTTAGTTTCTGAGTTCTGAATGATATAGGAAGGTTTTAATTATTAGAGTTTTATTACTTTTAAAATTTATTGGAGTGACTTCCCTATAATATTCCTTTCTTAATCTTTATTCTGCCCTCTGTGTCACATAGAAAACATCAATTTCTTCTTTTAAAGTAGACTTTATTTAAAGATATTATAGCTTGCCTGAATCTTTACTTTTGGAGTATAAACCTCATCAGTCATTTTGTCTGTTCTCCTTTTGGCAAAATTTCGAATCCCCTCACTATGCAGGTTAGCTTTTTCTAGGTAAACTATGGTTTTCTAGTGTTCCTCTTAAATGTGGCTCTTACATCTGAACCTGGGATTCCAGGGGAGGCTACCTGTTACTTACTAGGATGGACCCTCTCCTTCAATTAGTTCAGCTTGTTTTTATTCTCAAAGTATTTTTAAAAGAAGAAGGTATTTTTTAAAAGTATATTACAGGACTTCCCTAGTGGGCCAATGGTTAAGAATCCTCCTGCCAATGCAGAGGGCATGAGTTTAATTCCTGCTCCGGGAAGATCCCACATGCTGCAGTGCAGCTGAGCCCATGCTCCACATCTACTGAGCCTGTGGTCTGGAGCTACAACTACTCAGCCCACGTGCCTAGGGCCCGTGTCCCACAAGAGAAGCCCACACACTGCAGTGAAGAGCAGTCCCTGCTCACTGCAACTAGAGAAAGCCACGTGAAGCAAAAAAGACACACCACAGCCAAAAAAATAAATGAATCTTTTGAAAAAAAAAAAAAAAAAAGACTTTATTCAGAGTTTCAATGACTGGGATGAACTTTTGATACATTGAGGTTATGGTTATAAAGCCTCTGTTTTTTTTTCACAACAGCTGATGAGAAGCTGGGTAATCTACTCTGCACTTAACCACTAGATATGAATTCTGTTGTCACACAAANAAAAAAAAAAAAAAGACTTTATTCAGAGTTTCAATGACTGGGATGAACTTTTGATACATTGAGGTTATGGTTATAAAGCCTCTGTTTTTTTTTCACAACAGCTGATGAGAAGCTGGGTAATCTACTCTGCACTTAACCACTAGATATGAATTCTGTTGTCACACAAAATGGAAGCCTGGTTTTCCCCATTTACTAGCTGTCTAACCCTGAGAAAACTGTGTAGCTACCTTAGAGTATTGCTCTCCAAGGTGTGCTACAGACAGATTTTAGAAACACAGAATCTTAAGCTCTTTCCTAGACCTACAAATCAGAATCTGCATTTCAACAAGTCCCCAGGGGAGCTGCATGCACATTAAAGTGTGACAAGCACTTTCCTTTTTTTCTCACCTGTGCACTTTTTAAAAAAGAGCTTTATTGTCATATGTTACATATCACACAATTCACCCATTTAAGCATCCAGTCCACTGTTTTTTACTCTGTTCACAGGGTTGTGCAACCATTGTGTGCATGCATGAGTGGTAAGTCACTTTAACCATGTCTGACTCCTTGCCATCCTATGGCTTGTAGCCTGCCAGGCTCCTCTGTCCATGGGATTCACCAATCAACAATACTGGAATGCATTGCCATGCCCTCCTTCGGGGGATCTTCCTGACCCAGGGATTAAACCTGTGTCTTTTAATATCTCCTGCATTGGCAGGGAGTTTCTTTACCGTCAGTGCCACCTGTGAAGCCCTGTACAACCATTACCATAACATAATTTCAGATAATTTTTGTCCCTATTTAATAAAAATATTCGCATACCTACTTACAGTCAATTTGCATTCCCCTCCTACTTCCAAGCCCTGCTGCTGCTAAGTCACTTCAGTCGTGTTCGACTCTGTGCAACCCCAAAGACGGCAGCCTACCAGGCTCCCCCGTCCCTGGGATTCTCCAGGCAAGAACACTGGAGTGGGTTGCCA
>SJYV01026561.1:0-10341 GCA_006410875.1 Neotragus pygmaeus | reverse complement strand
AAGAGTCAGACACGACTGAGGGACTGAACTGAACTGAAACTTCTTTCTTTCTCCTTCCAATCTGAAAGCCAGCTTTGCCAGGTAGAATATTCTTGGTTGTAGGTTTTTTCTTTTCATCGCTCTGAGTATATGATACCATTCACTAAAAAGCCAACTGATAGCTTTACGGGAGATCCATTGTATGTAACTTATTGCTTTTCTCTTGTTGCTTTTAATATTGTCTCTTTATCTTTAATTTTCACCATTTTAATTACAATGTGTCTTTATGTATATCTCTTTGGATTTTTCTGGTTTGGGACTCTCTGTGGTTCCTGATATCTGTTTCCTTCCTCAGATTAGGGAAATTTTCAGCTATTGTACCTTCAAGTAATTTCTCCATTCCTTTATTTGGAATGGAGAAATTCTCTATTCTCCTTCTGCAACACCTATAATGTGAATGTTACTACGGTTGATGCTATCTTAAACTATCCTCATTTTCTTTCTAATCTTTTTTTCTTTTTTCTGCTCAGCTTCAGTGGTTTTCCACTACTCTTTTTTCTGATCCCTTTCTCTGTACTATCTGATCTACTATTGATTCCTTCTAGTATATTTTTTATTTCAGCCACTGTATTCTTCAGCCCTTTTTGGTTCTTCTTGTTATTAATATTTTCTAATTCATGGTTAAAATTCTCACTGTGCTCCATCCATTCTTCTCTTGAACTCATTAAGCATCTTTATGACCATTACCCTGAGCCCTCTGTCAGTTAGATTCCTTATTTCCACTTCACTTAGATCCTCTTCTGGGATTTGGTTCTTCTTTGGAACATATGCCTCTGTCTCCTCATTTTGCCAGTTCTCTGTGTTTATTTTTATGTATTAGGTAAGTTGGTCACATCTCTTGGATATGTAGCCACTTGGGGAAGTGATCTTATAGAGACATCCTCTGGGGCCTAGCCACTCACTTCATTCTGATCACCAGAGTTAAATGCTCCAGGAGCGCCCCCTATGGGCTGTGTGGGCCCTTCTGTTTGGTGGGCCTGGATACAGAGGGGATGCCGGTAGGTGGGGCTGGCCCTCAGCCAGTTGCATATGTAGTCCTGCCTCTGAAGCGGCTTCTGGCTCTCTGGTAGGTGGGGCTGGGTCCCAGGAGGCTGACTGTGTGCCCCAGGGAGTCCTGAGACTGATACTAGCCCTCCAGAGGGCAGGTAAACTCCTGGCTCTGATAGGGTCGAGGGAAAACCCCAAACAGTGCTGGTCAGCACCCGTGTCCCCGTGGTGGAATAAGCTCCCCCACACTGACGCTGCCAGCCTGTGTCCTTAGGGCGAGTCCTGTTGCTTCCTGCCTCTGCGAGGCTCTCTGAGATCAGCAGGAGTACTGAACCCAGGCTTGATTTGAATTGCTGCCTTTGCCCTGGGACTTGGAGGGTATAAGAGTTGGCACGTGACCTTTAAGAGCAAAGCTTCTGCTTACTACGCTCGTCTCGTTCTCCGCTATGTAAGTCCCGCTGTGTTCAAAGCCAGATGTCCTAGGGACTCATCTTTTCGGTTCAGGACTTCCAAGTGACGGAGCCCAATGTGGGGCCTGGACTCTTTACTCCTCGGAGAGAACGTTCGCATTCTTGATTTTCCTCTCGTTTCTTGGTCGCCTACCTGGAGGTGTGGGGCTTTACTATACTACATCTCTGTCTCGCCTACTCATGCTGTGCTGCCTTCATTTAATCTTTAGTTGTGGAAAATCTTTTCTGTTGGTCTTCAGGGGGGTTCCCCTGTGGCGCTGGAGGTAAGGAAAGAGACGTGGGTTTGATCCCTGCNTTTACTATACTACATCTCTGTCTCGCCTACTCATGCTATGCTGCCTTCATTTAATCTTTAGTTGTGGAAAATCTTTTCTGTTGGTCTTCAGGGGGGTTCCCCTGTGGCGCTGGAGGTAAGGAAAGAGACGTGGGTTTGATCCCTGCGGTTGGGAAGATCTCCTGGAGGAGGGCATGGCAACCCACTCCAGTATTCTTGCCTGGAGAATCCCATGGACAGAGGAGTCTGGCAAGCTACAGTCCATGGGGTCACAAAGAGTTGGACGTGACTGAAGCAATTTAGATAGTTTCTCAGTAAAATAGTTGTAATTTTGGTTGCTCCTGGGAGGAAGTCCGCTCAGGTTCTTCCTACTCCACCACTGGCCACACCCCTCCCTACTTTGATATTTTTAAAATGTGTTTGTAATGGTTGAATGATGGCTAACTATTGGTAATTTGACTTGTAAATCCAACTTTAAAATTATTATGGTTTTGCCTTTAAATATTTAGCTCAATAAATCATAGCTTTCTGCTTATTTGATTTCACAGTACAGTTATGAAAATCACCCAGAAAAAATGACACATAGTTTGTGCTGTTTCCCTAAATGGAATAAAAATTAATTTTGCTGTAAAGTCTTTATAACTTCCCATAAGGAAACTGGTGATCTTGTGGGATCCTGAGTGTGCCCTGAAGTCTCTCATTCACATACAACACAGCCCTGACTCCTGGGCACACACTTTCAAGTGGGGAAATCACCCGAGTTGACAAACAGCAGAAGGGCATGTGGGCCCCCTACTGTCCTTCTGGAAGATTGCACCTGCCTGGGCAGCATTCCAAAGTGGGGGGAGAAAAAGGCTTCATGTGAAGGTAGTGGCTGCAAAAAGGAAGCTCCACTTGGATTCCCAGCTGCATTTGTTTACATGTTTTCATCAATAAATATGATATCCTAAACTCTCCTCTGCTGAGCTTCCTTTTGTAGCTTGCCAGGCGCAGTGGTAAAGAATCTGCTTGCTAGTGCAAGAGATGCAGGAGGCGTGGGCTTGATCCCTGGGTTGTGAAGATCCCCTGGAGAAGGAAAAGGCAACCCACTCCAGCTCTTGCCTGAAAAATACCATGGACAGAGGAGCCTGGCAGGCTCGAGTCCATGGGGTCACAAAGAGTCGGACACAAGTGAGCCCACACACAGGAATTATTTACATAATTTACATATTTGGAGAAATTTGAATGTGGACTGCTTACTAAATGATATTTGGATATTATTGCTAATGTTCTAATAATGATTCTGTGGTTATATAGAGTGCCCTTATTTTATGAGATGCATGCTGAAGTATTTAGGGGTGAAATACGATGCTTACAACAAATTCTCAAATGGCTTTTTCTCTCATCCACAGTTAAAGCCAATGTCCTACAAGGCCATTTTCCCTTTGAAACCCATTCTCACCTTCCATAATAATTGATTTGTGGTTGAGAAATAATTGCTCAGCCCAAGACTACACTTCCCAGACTCCTTGCAGTTAAATGGCATACAGTACCCACTTCATAGTTTCTGTGAGAGTGTTGGCTGGTTTGTTTTTCCAATGTAGCTGTTAAAATTGTACCCCAGAGCCACTGTCAGTTGGTGCCAGGCTCTGATGTGGAGAGTGTCATTTGAAAAGTATTATTTTATTTTTGTTACTTTTATCAGTTTTTCCCTGATTGTAAAAAATTAGAGAAATTCTAAAAGAAGAAAATTAAAATACCCCTAATTCCATCAACCTGATTAAAAATATTAACATTTATATCCTTCCAGAACTTTCCTATCCATGTACGCATTGAAATTGGAAGATACCCTGATGCTGGGGAAGATTGAGGGGAAGAGGAGAAAAGGGGACAACAGAGGATGAGATGGTTGGATGGCGTCACCGACTCAATGGACATGAGCTTGAGCAAACTCTGGGAGATGGTGAAGGACAGGGAAGCCTGGTGTGCTGCAGTTCATGGGGTCACAGAGTCAGACACGACTGAGTGACTGAACGACAACAATGCAGAGAAATACATATCACAAAAGCAGAGCATACGATGCAGTTCTGTAATCTACGTTTATTTTATTGATTTACTTTTGGACACATCTTGCAGCACGTTGGATCTCAGTTCCCCAGCCAGGGATTAATTCATGCCCCCTGCAATAGGAGCATGGAGTCTTAACCACTGGCCCAGCAGGGAAGTCCCTATAATTTTCCTTTACTATGTTGTGAGTATATTTACATATTCATAATCACATATCTTTAAGGAGTATTCATTCTTTAATTGTTTGAATACTGAAAACTCCTTGTTCATAAGGGATCCCAGCACATGCATTACACCTCTACTATCCTTGCTCTGGGCTTCCCTGATGGCTCAGAGGTTAAAGTGTCTGCCTGTAATGCGGGAGACCCTGGTTCGATCCCTGGGTCAGGAAGATCCCCTAGAGAAGGAAATGGCAACCCACTCTAGTACTCTTGCCTGGAGAATCCCATGGAGGGAGGAGCCTGGTGGGCTACAGTCCATGGGGATCACAAAGAGTCAGACACGACTGAGTGCTTTCACTTTCACTTTCATCCTTGCTATATTAACATTGATTGTACGCTGGAGGGTAAAACAGAAAATACAACAAAACCAAAATGACAAAGCATAGAGGAGGATAGTAATGTTTTAACCAGAGAGAAACTGCCCCAAATGCAAGAATTCAGAAAAGTAAAGCAACCAGCAACATATTACAAACTATTATGCATGACGTAAATCCACCACGTGGCTGAGTAAAACAAAACCCAGACAAATGAAAACCCTGAAACTGAATATGTTCCAAATCATCAGCCAGTTCACTTCCTAACTCCGTGTGTGGCCTCAAGCACTTCAGGTGCTTTGAAAGAGAGACTTTGGAACTCAGTCTCTCGGCGGTAAAGTGAGAAGTTGAACTAATGCACCCTTAGGTCCCTCTGGTTCAGACCTTCCCTGATCCTAAGGAAGCAGATCTTTCCTGACCCAAGGAGAAAAGATCAGAACACTGAATAGCACTTTTAGGGTTTTAACTGGACTGGCCGCTGACCCACCACTCCCTTGGTCGGGAGTTATCTGGAGTTATCTGGAGTTATCTGTTGACCAGATAACAACGGAGCCCCTAAATGGGTCAGTCTGGATGCCCAGCAGGTGCTTTGAAACGCTACTGATTCGGGCTAAATTGGCAGGATGGGCATGGAGTGCTATGCAGAAGCAGAGTGGAGGCAGGTGGAACTGTAAATCATTCTCTCCTCTAAACTGCTTTACTTTTTCTTTCTTTCATGACTTTCAATCCTGGGAGCCGTTTTCAGGGTGAACAGAAGAATCTATGGAATGTTCATTTGTTCCTATGATTTGCCACAAGCAGAATTCAAGTCTTTTGAACTTGAATACCTAACACTCCCTCTTAAAACCCTAACTCAGTATTAAAGCTGTGCTTCCCACTATTTGCAATAGCCCCAAGCTGGAAATTCAAATACCCACTAAGATAGAATGGATAAATAACTGTGGTATATCCAGAAAATGGAATGGTATACGGCAGTGAGAGGGAAGGCGCTGTAACCGCAAGTGACCACATGGGGGCGTCTCCCAACAAAACGAGGAGCAGAAGGCAGAGGCGGATTCCACTTAGACAAAATGTGGAAGCTAAAAACGGACAGAATCTATCCTCCTAGAAGTCACAGTAGTTGTTTTACCCTGCGGGGACTAACGACTGGAAGAGAGCCTGGGGAAGGTGCAGGTATTCCAAGGCTCCCTAGCGTTTTCTTGATTTGGATTCTGGCTATACATGTAATCGCACTTCATAAAAATTCATGATGTTGTATACATGCCTTTTTGTAGGTGAATAGCACATCAACTTTTACATACAGTAAAAAAATTTTTTTTACATTAAAAAATAAGTAAATACAAAGGCGGGACTAGATGTTGGAAATAAAGATTATTACATCACGAAGAACCTTATACAAGCTTTCCAAAGTTCAGAAACACACACATGCACGTTCAGGTGGGTGGGGAAAGAGAAAGTGTGGTTATAAACAGATTAAAAAGTTCCCATTAAAAGGATCCCACACACTGTGGAAAGTAGAAGGAAGCAGGTTTGAGGAGGAAGAGGAATTAGCAAGCAATAATGACTCACCCAAGAACACTGTCAATCAGGCAGTGTCCTTTTCATTTGGACTCGGAACGAAATTCAGTGAATTATTCTATCGTGCAGGTGAGTGGGAGGGTGTGCCCTGGAGCATTACTCACTCACACTGGTTTCTGCCCCGAGGTAAATCAACACTTATATTCCACATAAACTGCCTGTTTTCCACTTGAAAATGGTCCATATACCATTGCTAGGTTGGTTGCTAGGTCCATACTGCCAAATCTTCAGTTCAGTTCAGTTGCTCAGTCGTGTCTGACTCTTTGCGACCCCATGAATTGCAGCACGCCAGGCTTCCCTGTCCATCACCAACTCCCGGAGTTCACTCAGACTCACGTCCATCAAGTCAGTGATGACATCCAGCCATCTCATCCTCGGTCGTCCCCTTCTCCTCCTGCCCCCAATCCCTCCCAGCATGAGTCTTTTCCAATGAGTCAACTCTTCTCAGAACCTAAAGCAGAGGTACTGTGACTATAATGTAAATCAGAAGCTTTGGGAAACTTCTTAAAAACACGGATTTCTTTGAGCAACAATTCTGATTCAATAGGTCACAGGCCAAAGCCCAAGAACCTTCATTGTTGGGCTTCAATCTTCAATCTGCCTGCATTGCGGGATACATGGGTTCAATCCCTGCATCAGGAGGAATCCCTGGAGGAGGGCATGGCAACCCACTCCAGTATTCTTGCCTGGATAATTCCATAGACAGAGGAGCCTGGCAGGCTACAGTCCATGGGGTTGCAAAGAGTTGGGCATGACTGAGCGATTAACACTCACTTTTGGGGTGGGGGGCTACATGGAGTGCCAAATAATATTTGGTTAAATGTTATCGAGGGTGTTTATGGAAGAGTTTAACATTTGAATTGATAGACTGAGTACAGGAGATTGCCCTCCCCATGTAGGTGACCCTTATCTAATTCACTGAAGGTGTAAATACAGCAAAAAAGCCAGATTCACTCCCTGATTGTCTTCAAGCTGAAACATCAGGCTTCTCCTCCTTTGGACTCGCAGCCTCAGACTCGAACTTACATCATCAGCTCTCCTAATCATCTGCCCTTCAGACTCAGACCAGAACTACACCATCGCCTTTTTTTTTTTTCATTGTGGGATCTTGAATCTGGGCCAAAGCAGTGAAAGTGCCGAGTCCTAACTACTGGACTGGCAGGGAATTCCCAGGGAATCAGCTTTCTTGGGTCTCTAGCTTGTCAACTGCAGACCTTGGGACCTCTCAGCCTCCATATCTGTGTGAGCCATTTCCTTATGGACTATCCTATTGGTTTGTTTCTCTGGAGAACTCAGATCCATACAACTGTGAACTGTAAAGGTTCTGGATCTCTGTTACGTCCCTCTGAAGACTTCTAATGTTTGATTTAGCAGGCAGTTAACTTGGCTGAATGCAAGCTCCAGGTTCTGTCTTTCCTCATGATGGCTGGCAGCTGAAATTCTTCAGGTTTTAAAAATCAATGTTTGACATACACTATCTTTTTTGTTACTCCTAACAAACGTTATAAAGTGAATATATTATCCTCAAAGAATCCACCTGTAATGTGGGAGACCTGGGTTCAATCCCTGGGTTGGGAAGATCCCCTGGAGAAGGGAAAGGCTACCCACTCCAGTATTCTGGCCTGGAGCATTCCATGGACTGTGTCGTAATGCAGTCGCAAAGAACTTTTACTTCACTTTAATTCATCCTCATTTTACAGACAAGGAAAGGAAAGCTCAGAGAATATTCAAGTTGTAGAGCAGGAATTTAAGCCTAATGCTGTTTCCAGTGCTTTTGGATTTTGGCAAACAAAGAAGTGTTGTTAGATTGGTGCAAATGTAATTGTGGTTTCGGACCCTGAATTTTAAATCATTATAACTAGGCTCAAGCACATCTTTATTCATCAAAATAGGAATCATTACAATCAACACATTTTTGCCAACGAGAAATGTCTGTTTATTCCTGTAGCATAAAAACCTGTGCTTCGGGATTCAACAAACTCTTTGAAAACATTTTCTGTGTCCTGCTGGTTGTGGAAGTGTTTCCCCTGCAAAAAGCTGTCAAGATGCTTGAAGAAGTTGTAGTTGGTTGGCAAGAGGTCAGGTGAATGTGGCAGACGAGGCAAAACTTTGTAACCCAATTCGTTTAACTTTTGAAGCACTGTTGGGCGACAAGCCATTGGAGAAGAATTGGGCCCATTCTGTTGACCAATGCCACCTGCAGGCATTGCAGATTGGGGTGCATCTTATTGATTTGCTGAGCATATGTCTCAGATGTGATGGTTTCATTGGGATTCAGAAAGCTGTAGTGGATCAGACCAGCAGCAGGTCACCAAACAGTGAGCATTAACTTTTTTGGCGCAAGTTTGGCTTTGGGAAGTGCTTTGGAGTTTCTTTTCTGTCCAACCACTGAGCTGGTTGTTGCCAGTTGTCATATAAAATCCATTTTTCATTGTATGTCACTATCCCATCGAGAAATGTTTTGTTATTATTGTGTAGAATAAGAGAAGCTGCTAAGTCGCTTCAGTCGTGTCCGACTCTGTGCGACCCCATAGACGGCCGCCCACCAGACTCCTCTGTCCCTGGGATTCTCTAGGCAAGAATACTGGAGTGGGTTGCTATTTCCTTCTCCAAGACTAAGAGAAGAGAATAAGAGAAGACGACGCTTCAAAATGACAATTTTTTGCTTGCATTCAGTTCATGAGACACCCACTTATCAAACTTTCTCACCTTTCAAATTTGCAGAACGACCATAGAATGGTTGACATTGAATTTTTTGGCAACTTCTTGTGTAAGAGGATCAGCTTCGATGATGGCTCTCAATTGGTCATTGACAACTTCCCACAGCCAGCCACTACATTTCTCATCTTCAAGGTTCTCGTCTGCTTTGCAAGACTTCTGGAACCACCACTGCCCTGTTTGTTGGTTAGCAGTTCCTGGGCCAAACGCATTGTTGGTGTTTCGAGTTGTCTCTGCTGCTTTACGACCCATCTTGAACTCAAATAAGAAAATCTCTCAAATTTGCTTTTTGTCTAACTTCATTTCCATAGTCTAAAATAAATATAAACAGCAAGTAATAAAACATTAGCAAAATACACAAAGCCAGAAATGTGCATGAAAATGATGTATAACATAACCACATTTATTTAAGAATGTATTCCAATATCAAAGACTAATTTCAACAACACAAAACTGCTTTTGTACCAACCTAATATTTAGCTTTGCACTAAGTGTCAGTTGAAGAAACCAAAGAATAAAGGCCCTCCAGGTACTTGGCTTGAAGATTGCCACAGTGCAAGTGAGTTACAGTCAGAGAACCCTGGGTGATGAGGGGGCAGGTCCACCTGGATCCTTGGCTGTTTGGCATCAGTTCCCAGCTCCACACGTAAGGCGTTTCAACCCAGGTGTGCGGTAATGGCAACACAAACAACACTGTGATGATATAAATAAGGAAGTGCTGTGACCTCAGGATAGCACCCTGGAGGTGACCTTGCACAAGATCACGTGGTCACTAATCACTCACCTCATTCTAATGACCACGACAGAAGACAAAGTGTTCTCCTCCCTGGAGCTGCAGAGTCTCCATCGCAAACTGGTCCAGCCCTTCTCTTCTCCACGTGATCTGATTCAGCATCTTCCCCACACTGCTTGGAGCACACAGTGCCACACTAATCACTTTCTTTCCTTCTTTTCATGTTTTTATTTATTTTTTCTTAATGACAGAAGTAACACATTAATTAAAGATACAAAGAATACAATAAGAGGACAAAATGTGAAAGCCTCTCCTCCTCACCACTCCCCCAGCACTTTATTCTTCCTGGTTTTCTTTCTCTACATAGAGTCATGTGGGTAGATATGCATCTGTAGCTTTTGTTCCTCGGAAGACCTTTAATTGTGCTCTGTGGTTCTGCTCTCTGGTTTTCATTCAGTGGAATGTAGTTCTCCATGTTATACACTTGCAGGGTCCTCTGATGTAGTCATGGGCTTCCTGGTGGCTCAGTGATAAAGAATCTGCCTGCAGGAGTCACAGGATATACGGGTTCCATCTCTGGGTCAGGAAGATCCCCTGGAGGAGGGAATGGCAATCCACTCCAGTGTTTTCGCTTGGAGAATCCCATGGACAGAGGAACCTGGTAGGCTACAGAGTCGTACACCGACTGAAGTGACTAAGCATGCATGCAGTGATGTGAGCGTTTTTACATGTTGAAGTCTACACTTAATATATACACGAAGTATTTGCTTTAATAATTTATATTTTATACAGATAATTATTTATATATAATTTCCTTTATGTTGTAGTGAGCTTTTAAAATTATATAAATAGGTTTTCATTTTCAGGTTATTGATGAATTTTATTTCAAGATAGTAAAAAGGGCATTACAATTTTTTTTTAAAGGCTGCCTCCCACAGCTGAGAGCTATACACTTTTCCTT
>SJYV01026558.1:0-23593 GCA_006410875.1 Neotragus pygmaeus | reverse complement strand
CTCACAGACAAAGGAATAGACAACTCTTAACTCACCCATCAAAGATGGCCCTGGGTCCATTCCAGTGACTTTCCTCTTATTCCTTATGCACATTGCTTGCAGAGTCCAGACAAGGTCATGTCCAAAGGGCCATGCCACTGTATGGGTCCCCATACTCTTTATAAAGGACATTAAAAAATTTTTTTTTTATGTGGGCCATTTTTAAAAAAGTCTTTATTGAATTTTTTATAATATTTCTGCTTTCTGTTCTGGATTTTTGGCTGTGAGGCATGTGGGATCTGAGCTCTCCAACCAGGGATTGAATTGGCTCCCCTTACACTGGAAGGTGAAGTCTCAACCACCGGGCCACCAGGGAAGTCCCGTTATGAAGGGTTTTGATTTTCTGCTTCAAGGAAACTGCTACGGGAAAGTCACGTGAAGCAGGCTAAATGTCAGACACATTTCACTTTCTGTGATTATATTGCCCTTTCTGGGGTGCATATCTAATTCATATTCATATGCTAATGATTTATCATAATTATAATCATGTCAATCAGAAGACATACATCAATAATAAAAACTAGCCTGGCATTTTAATTATGCACTTATATGGGGTTTGACAGTTGGTAGAGCTTTCCCAAAAGACAAAGCTCGAGAGTGGAATTGTTAATGAATGAATGTATACTTTCACTCAGACATTCGTTGAGCAAGCTCTCAGGGTAATTGCGAGTGGCCTCACTGGCCGTGTGGACAAGCAGCCCCTAAGCCTGGTGTCAGTTTCTCACCCTCCTCAAGAGACCCATGTGCTTGCCCACTGGGCCCAGGCCCTCCTCCCCACCAGGGCTCTCACGGTTCCCCACTCTGCCTACTCCCCCCTTCTCAAGAACTTGACCCTTCAGTGTCTCCCAGCCTGCCAGCCAACCCGGTATCATTCATTTCCAACACTTGCACTTATTCAGTAGTCTTTACTGAGCACATACTGATGCCTGATCCTGCAACAGACATTTCAGAGAGGAGAGTACAGAACAGAGAGTGCTTGTCTTCAGAAAGAAAATGGAATTAAAAAAAATTCCTGTTGAGTGATTACAGTAGAGTGCAGTGTTTAATTTTCTACCAGAAAAGGGAGTTTTGAAGAAAATTAGTAGCNCAACTCTTCGCATGAGGTGGCCAAAGTACTGGAGTTTCAGCTTCAGCATCAGTCCCTCCAAAGAAATCTTGGAGCTGATCTAGGTTATTGTGCATCTTCTAGAATGTTAGGCAGTGGGCTCATACTTTTGATTTTCAAAACATTTGACTTTCTTTTCTTGACTGTCAGATATATTTAGCCAAACTGTTAATAATTAAGAGCATTTTTTTTTTTTTACTGATTTTTTTTAAAAGAAAGATTCTATCTCCATGGACAAAACCTTAAAAGAATGTCTTTAATAATGCATCTGACTCTCTTCTCCCCTTCTTCTTAGGCCTGGGTCTCTGAAGAGAGGTCTTAATTCACAGAACTCAGATGATCACCTGAATAAGAGATCCCGTACCTCTTCTTTGAGCTCCTTGACAAGCAGCACGTACACAGGCGGCATCCCCAGCTCCAGCCGCAATGCCATCACCAGTTCCTACAGCTCCACGCGTGGTCTCTCTCAGGTACATTCATCTTGTGCTGTGGGAGACATGGGTTCCCAGCACTAATTAATCGATCAGCCAGTGTTCACTCCTACCTTCTACCGTCAGATAGTGGTATTACCACGAACAGACACAAACACTTGAGTGATAACTACAGACCAGTGGAGCAGAATAGAAAGCTCTAAAAGTAGAGCAGTCATGTGTGGAAACTTGATATAAGACAGAGCCATTACTGCAGATAAATGGGCAAGAGGTGCATAACTCAGTGGATGATATTAATTGTATCAACAGGTAGATCAAGTAGTCCAGATTGCATTGGATCATAAAAGAAATTTATCCTCTACCACTGCTGCTAAGTCACTTCAGTTATGTCCGACTCTTTGTGACCCCATAGACGGCAGCCCACCAGGCTCCCCCGTCCCTGGGATTCTCCAGGCAAGAACACTGGAGTGGGTTGCCATTTCCTTCTCCAGTGCATGAGAGTGAAGAGTAAAAGTGAAGACACTCAGTCGTGTCTGACTCTTAGTGACCCCATGGACTGCAGCCCACCAGGCTCCCCCGTCCCTGGGATTCTCCAGGCAAGAACACTGGTGTGGGTTACCATTTCCTTCTCCAGTGCATGAAAGTGAAAAGTGAAAGTGAAGTCGCTCAGTCATGTCCGACCCTCAGCGACCCCGTGGACTGCAGCCTTCCAGGCTCCTCTGTCCATGGGATTTTTCAGGCACGAGTACTGGAGTGGGGTGCCATTGCATTGAGAATTTGATGAAATTTTAAAAATGTTGTCATTCTCTTTTTTAGAAAGAGAATGTAGCATATAGCCTAGGGAACAGAGCAGGCTTTGCTACCACACAGATACACAGATGTGGGTTCCAGTCTTGGCTCTGACAGTAGCTCTGGGGCTTTGGACTAATCATTTAAACTCTATTTCTCATTTCTGAAGGATTATTGTAAAGACTGAAGGTAGTGTTTGAAAAGTACCCATTTCAGTGCCTGTTTAATAATCTATAGTAGCTAAGGAAGATTTTCGAGGGGAGAAAAATTTTGAGTTAAGTTATACAGAATGCTCTTAGAGTAATATAGATGAAAGATGAAGGTCTCAGTTGTAGGAATGCTAAAAGGATACAACCTTTGCCTTGAGCACTTTCTCTGGGCTAGACCGTGTACTAACCAAGCACTTTACATACATTTCCTCATTCAATCATGACAGCGGGCGTATTAAGTATACACTCGTTATCCCTATTTTAAAAATCTTATGTCAGATTTCAAATGTACGCAAAAAGAAAATGCCATGATGGCCTTCTGTGTAGCTTTACTAGTTAACAGCATTTTGTCAATCATGTTCCATCAACCTCTGCCCCCCATTTGTTTTGCTGTTACATTTTAAAGTAAATTGAGGACTTCCCTGGTAGTCCAGTGGTTAAGAATTTGCCTGCCAATGCAGGGGACATGGGTTCAATCCCTGGTTTGGGAAGATTCCACATGGTGCTGGGCAACAAGTCCGCACGCCACAGTTAATGAGCCCCGCTCTCGAGCCCGCCAGCCACAGCTAGAGAAGTCACCACAAGGAGAAGCCTGTGTGCTGCAATAAGAGAAAGTCCTTGCATAGCAGCAAAGACCCAGCACAGCCAAAAATAAATAAACAAAAATAAAGAAAAAGTTTAAAATAAACAAACGATAAACTGCAAACATGTCATTTCAGCTATAAGTCCTTCAGTATATTTTAAGATTTTTTTTCACATGAATAAGTACGGTACCATTATTCCTCTTAAATGATTTATAATAACTGTTTAATATTAGCTAATATCACTTCATATTTAAATTGCACTTATTACCATAAACTGTCTTATTGCAGTTACACTGTTTGAAGCAGGGACTCAAAATCAGTTCATGACATTTGGTTCATATTTCTCTTAGGCTCTCTTAATCTATACTACTACTGTTACTACTATTTTTTTTTTCATGCTTTTGAAAAAAGTAGATGATTTTGTTCTGTAGGATTTTTAACTTTTACTCTATCCCCTGTTTTCCGAGGCTTGATTACATTTAAGTTCAGTTAATTTGGCAGAATATTATTGCACAGGTGGTACTATGTACTTTGATTTTTTTTTTTGTTTTTTTTTGGTACTGTGTACTTTGGGTTATGGAGAAGGAAATGGCAACCCACTCCAGTATTCTTGCCTGGAGAATCCCATGGACAGAGGAGCCCGGTAGGCTACAGTCCACGGGGTCACAAAGAGTCGGACACGACCGAGCGACTTCACTTACTCACTCACTTACTTTGGGTTAGGGCTTCCCAGGTGGCTCAGTGCTAAAGAATCTGCCTGTCAGTGCAGGATAACCCAGAGATGGGGGTTCAATCCCTGGGTCAGGAAGATCCTTTGGAGGAGGAGATGGCAACCCATTTGGAAAATCCCATGAAAAGAGGAGCCTGGGCTACAGTCCATGGGGGTCACAAAGGGTCAGAGATGACTGACCAACCACACACACACGTGCTTTGGATTGCATCCTGTGAGGAATAAATGAAGTCTGGTTGTTTCTTTTTGATGTTCGTCAGTGGGGATTGCCACTCTAATCTGTTTTAGAAGGTTTAGCAGGTTGCAAAATGGGGATTTCCTTGGTTGTCCAATGGTTAGGACTCAGAGTTGTCACTGCTGGGGCCCTAGTTTGATCCCTGGTAGGGGAACTAAGATCCAGCAAGCCTTGTGGCATGGCCAAAGAAAGAACAAGAAAAATGGGCTTCTCATGCATTGCTGGTTGGGAGCATCAGTTGGTACACTTCCCTGCAGGGCGGGGTGGCAGTGTTACCAGCAATAGAGATGCACATGCCCTTTGATCCAGCAGGCTTACTTTGAGGAATTAACCCTACACATACAGTCAGAGACATACACGAGAATGTGGATTGTACCACTGTTTTAATAGTGGGAGCTTGGAAGCAATGCAAGCATGCCTTATTCGGAGACTGGTTGAATAACTTATAGAATTTTGTAAGTTGAAATACTACGTAACTTTTAAAAAGAATAGGGCAGTTTTAATAGGTACTGATGTAGATGGTCTCAAAGTGTATTTTTAAAAATGCATAGTGCAGAGCTGTGTATAGTGTCCTCTATTCATCCTGCGATTTCTTTCACCTTTTGATGTGTGTAGAATAATTTTGACAGGATATATTAGAAACTGGTAATTGTTGAAATAGGAAGGAAATTTTTTACCGTGTACTTGTTGGAATTTATTTTATTCTTTGGCCACGGTGGGCCTTCGTGTTGGTGGGCCTTCTCTGGTTGCAGCAAGCGGGGCTTGCTCTTCGTTGCTTCTTGTTGCAGTGGCTTCTCTCACTGTGGGGCACGGGCTCCGAGGTGCGCAGGCTTCGGCAGTTGCAGCACTGGGGCTCAGTAGTTGTGATGCACAGGCTGAGGTGCTTCACAGCATGTGGGGTCTTCACGGACCAGGGATCGAACCGGTGTCCGTTGCATCGCAAGGCATATTCTTAATCACTGGACCACCAGGGAAGTCCCCAGACTACCTTTGATATCAGGGAACTCTGCTTGGTGAGGAGATACATGTATGGATAGTTCTCATATAATGATAAATACCACTAATGTTACAGAAGTCATAAATGTCATGATAATGTATTTTTAAAAATAAAGTTAATGAAGTAAAATGGAAAATTTAATGAGACCAGAACTAAACTAGTTTACTAAGTTATCTTTGTTGGAACAGTTTCTTAATTGACTTTTATTGTTTCCATAGATAATATGGAGCAAATATGTACGTCTTAGCTCTAAACTGTTAAGTGATTGTGACATCCTCTTTTTTAACATATGCCAAAAGTACATTCTTCCGTTCTACTTTTATTAGCATGCCATTAGTTCTTCAGACTTTTTCTTAGTTACTTAAAAGGAGATTTTATATGCAGTGATGAACAGAACTTTATCAAAGGTCAGATGATAAACTATCAACCAGGGTCAATCTTACTTGTATTTGACTTTCAGCTGTGGAAGAGGAGTGGTCCCAGTTCATCTCCATTCTCTAGCCCAGCCTCATCCCGCTCCCAGACACCAGAGAGGCCAGCAAAAAAAGTAAGGTAAGGTTGTCAGGTCCATCCAGTCAAGGCTATGTATGGGTTTTCCAGTAATCATATATGGATGTGAGAGTTGGACTGTAAAGAAAGCTGAGTGCCGAAGAATTGATGCTTTTGAACTGTGGTGTGGGAAAAGACTCTTGAGAGTCCCTTGGACTACAAGGAGATCCAACTAGTCCATCCTAAAGGAGATCAGTCCTGGGTATTCATTGGAAGGACTGATGCTGAAGCTGAAACTTTAATACTTTGGCCACGATGCGAAGAGTTGACTCATTGGAAAAGACCCTGATGCTAGGAAATACTGAGGGCAGGAGGAGAAGGGGACGACAGAGGATGAGATGGTTGGATGGCATCACCAACTCAACGAACTTGAGTTTGGGTAAACTCCGGGAGGTGGTGATGGACAGGGACGCCTGGTATGCTGCAGTCCATGAGGTCGCAAAGAGTTGGACACGACTGAGTGACTGAACTGAACTGAATCCATTATTATTTGCTGCATGGATTAATGAGAGGGGCAGGAAAGGCGGGACATTTACTTGGCTCTTGGGTTTTCCTCAGCTCTGATTTGGAGGACTGGAGAAATCAGCGTGTAGAGGACAGTGGACTGCCCACCTGAGTTGCTCTCATGTCTTACCATTCTTCTGCTCCCAACTGTAGAGGCTGCTGGCTCTCTCCCCCGCACTGTAGCATGAGTGACGGGGCTGCGGGAGTAGAGACCATGCAGAACAGAGCAGACAGAGGGGATGATGTCAGTGGGCAGCAGACTTCACGTTCTGGACTCCAGATGACACTCTGGGTACCTGCGGTCAAATTTAGGGATCAGACCTGTGACTAGAACTTCTAGGTACTTGGTGGGCTGTAAGTAAGGTTTTGAAAAGTGTTGATTTGTGGTGGTTTTAAGACAAAGCTTTCTCCATGGCTTCCATAAACTGCCTCCATTCATTTCTTTTGGGGACTTCTATTTTTTTTTTGTCCTGGCCTACTGAGGTCCTAAATCATGGTGGTTCTAGACTAGTTGGTAGGCAAGCAGGTACAGGAAGTTATCCAGTACTTTCTGTCAGCAAATCTTTCTAAACTTAATTGTGCCTTTTTCTCCTACAGAGAAGAGGAGCTTTCTCATCATTCTAGTTCTTCAACTCCATTGGTAACAGACAAGGAGTCCCAGGGAGAAAAGAGTAAGTTGATGAGCGTACTAGAGCGGCCATCGGTGGAAGTATTAAGCATTGCTTTGTGAGGGGCCTGGTGGATACAGAGAAAGATATTTCTGTCTTTCAGAGGTTTATAGTCAGGTAAGGGAAAAAGGTGACTCAGAGAAATACAGTATAATATAACAGTAGGCTATGGATGAGTTTAGGTCGAGGTATCTGTGAGTAGTCCAGATGACTGTTGTCCAGTAAGCAGTTTACTGGGGTTCCCTGGTGGCTCAGTGGTCAAGAATCCATCTGCTAATACAGGAGACACAGGTTTGATCCATGGGTCTGGAAGATCTGGAGAAGGAAATGGCAACCCACACCAGTATTCTTGCCTGAAAAACCCCATGGACAGAGGACCCTGGCAGGCTACAGTCCAGAGGGTTGCAAAGAGCTGGACACGACTGCACAACAGAAGTGGTTGTATCCTTTGATTTGGAGCAATTCTCCCTTTATATCCTCGACTATTAGAAATAATCTGGCAAACACCACCCAAGAGCCCAAATCATGGAAAATAGAATCTTTCAGAGATAGCCGATGAAAATTCAGTGTTAAAAATAGGAGGTAGGTAACCTGTCCATTTCTGGCAGAGAAGAAGAAAATTAAATCTTTCTTTAGGTGCAGATCCAACCACGNAGAGCCCAAATCATGGAAAATAGAATCTTTCAGAGATAGCCGATGAAAATTCAGTGTTAAAAATAGGAGGTAGGTAACCTGTCCATTTCTGGCAGAGAAGAAGAAAATTAAATCTTTCTTTAGATGCAGATCCAACCACGTGGAAGAAGCAGAACTCATGGAATTCCCCATCAACACCTGGCAGCTCCGGGCAGCGTAAACGGAAGGTTCAGCTGCTGCCCTCCAGGCGAGGAGACCAGCTGACCTTGGTATGGTCCTGTCCCTCTACTTCTGCCCACCTCAGCTTAGCTCTACCTTAAGAAGGCTAAATACAGGATTCTTACAGTATCTCCTGATTGACAACTTTTTCTCTTTGGTAGCCTCCACCTCCCCAGCTTGGTTATTCGATCACTGCTGAGGACTTGGACTTGGAAAAGAAAGCTTCGTTACAGTGGTTTAACAAGGTCTTAGAGGATAAGACTGGTAAGGAATATAAATCAGTTTCACACTCCAGAGAGGCTTTGTCCCCTTGGGTTTTATTTTGGTCTCTCTCAAGTGGGAAATCCATTTGGGCCCTCAGTGGAATATGGAGAACAGTGAGCGTTGAAGGGAAACCTTTGTGAGTTGTACCGAGGCCCCGAACTTCCCGTGCACCGTGACCTGCAACTGGAGAGAGCTCCCAAACAGTGTTATCTTTTCTTTCGTCCCTAGACGCTGCCGCAACATCTGTCACCAAGGCCCAACCTGCCAGTCAGTCTTCCTTCACTTTGACCCTGCCTGCCGCTGGGACTGCTACATCCCCAACCTCCCTCCAAGCCCCTAGCGCTAACCCCCTGTTGGAGAGCTTGAAGCAGATGCAGAATTCCCCAGGGCTGCCTTCCCTCCCTGGTGAGTGGGAGAGCTTACTTTGTTTTGGCCGCACCACACAGCTTGTAGGATCTTAATCCCCTGACCAGGCGTCAAACCCAGAGCGCTGCAGTGGAAGTGTGGAGTCCTACCTGCTGGATGCCAGGGAGTTCCCAGGAGAGCTTGCTTTGGTGCGTGTAATGGCATCAGCCTTTGTTTAGGAAGAAGTAAAAGTGCCAGGACTCCCTGGTGGTGTATGGGTGAGAAGAGTCTACCTGCAAGTGCGGGGGACTCAGATTTTTTGAAAATTATTTTAATTGGAGGCTAATTACTTCACGATATTGTGGTGGTTTTTGCCATACATTGACATGAATCAGCCACGGGTGTAAGAGGACTCAGATTTGATCCCTGCTCCGGGAAGATTCCACATACTGCAGGGCAGCTGAGCCCACGTGCTCTAGGACCTGTGAGCCACGGCTGCTGAAACTTGGGGGCCTGCAGCCCCTGCTTCACAGCAAAAGGAGCCGCCACAGTGAGAAGCCCACGCACCACGAGCAGAGAGCAGCCCCACTCCCTGCTGCTCGGGAAGGCCCGTGGGCAGCAGCAGGGCCCGACACCGCCCGGTAACCTAGTAAAAAAGGTTTTAAAGAAGTAAAACTCTATGCTCATCAATTCCTGGAAGTTGTTCCAAAGGCTGACTCTGTTCTAGCTGCTCTAACCAGAGCTGGTGCAGGCTTAAGAGCTTTAGAAGCTGTCATCAGTTTTAGGGAAGGGCTGCAACACTCAGAGCTGAGGGAGGCAGCTTAGTTTTGGTCGCCAAGTGGCTCTTGATTTGAAACCCAGTCCCTCAGCTCTGAGCCTTGTTTGTCATCATCTGTAAGATGAGAAAATAATGCTGACCTCGTGAGGTGTTCCGGAAGTGTTAGTGATCACATGGTTAGGATATCTTATCCCACTCTTAGACTACGGTCACAAGATAACATTACTCTTCTCGAAGTTTCCAAGGTCTGCTGCTGTTCAGCCTTCCTGGCACTGCATATACACACACTCCTCTGCTGCACGTTATGGTATCGTAGACTGTGTCAGGCATCCAGACGGCTCAGAGACCGTCTCCTCATTCACAGCTGTATGCTCTCTACCTGTACCTGGTGGGTCAGCACAGCACAGTGCGTCTTTGTTAGCTGTGTAAGGTGTGTCTAGATTATTGACTGGACTTAAGTACAGGTGATTGGCATTTTCTTTGTTTCTATGTGTGTAATCCTCAGCGGGGTCCACGCTTTATCCTCTTTTGAAATCTTTCTTAGATCTGTGAAGGGTAGAGATTATGAACACTGACCTGTTTTCAGGAATGAACACTTTAAAGTTCTGTAACATGGATTTAGTCGTAACTATTGACTGTTGAATCCCAAGCACTGTGCTGGGCTTTGAACACCGTCACATGTGAAGTATTCCAAATTTGCTTTCTCCACTTTCTTTCTCCACAGAGCCTGCTGCAGTGACCACCACTGTCGTCGATTCACCCCCGAAGACATCCAGTCCTCTGGCCTCTCTGAGCTCCTCACAGTCAGGAGCCCTTCTAGCCACCTCCTCCGACTCCAGATCCACCAATGCTCTCTCGGGGCTGACCCCGGCTTCTTCCCCAGGACCTGTCACCAATGCCGCCAAGTCCCCTCCAGCCCCTTCGGCTGAGACATCTGCCAAATCCCAGGCCCTGTCCACCCCGCCTCCCAGCCCCAAGCAGAGCATCCTGTTTGGAATGCTGAGCACCCCAGTTGCTAACCCTCCTGCCTCTGTAGCCCCTGCTATGTCTTCAGCATCGCCCATGTTCAAACCCATTTTTGTGGCCCCCCTGAAAAGCGAGAGTGGGGACCCCTTGCCCTCTAGCCCTTCCACGGTCACAGCCGTGGCATCTTCCAGCTCGGCCCTCCCCACGACTACCAGCAGCACAGCCCCCACCTTCAAGCCAATCTTTAGCAGCGTGGGGCCACCCACATCTGTGCCCGGGCTAACTCCCTTCTTCAAGCAAACAGCTACTCTGGCCACTACCACGAGTGCCCCTCTCTTCACCGGCCAGGCCGCTGCCACCTCCACAGTGACTTCCGTGACCACAGCCAGCACCTCCACAGACTCTGTTCCGAAGCCCGCGTTCAGCTTTGGTGTGAGCAGCGTGACCAGCACCCCAAGCAGCGTGACCAGCACCACTGCCTCCACCTCCCACCTCTTCCTCTTTGGGACTCCCCCGACTTCTGGTGCCAGTTTCACCCCAGCTGGGGGCTCCGTATTCCAATTTGGCAAGCCTCCCGCCATGGCCACCTCCACATCAGTCACCACCTTTGGCCAGTCGCTTCCCAGTGCCCCTCAGACAGCCCCCAGCAGCAGCAGCAGCAGCAGCAGCACTGGCTTCAGCGGTTTTGGCAGCAGCCTCAGCACCTCTGCTCCAGCCACCACCGGCCAGCCCACGCTGACGTTCAGCAGCACCGCCACTCCAGCCTTCAACATTCCCTTTGTCGCGGGTGCCAAGCCCCCCCTCTCATCCTACCCGAGCGCCAGCCCCCAGCCCACCTTCGGGGCTGCCGAGGGGCAGCCGCAGGGGGCTGCCAAGCCGGCTCTCGTGCCCAGCTTTGGCAGCTCTTTCACTTTTGGAAACACTGCGGCCCCAACCCCGACTGCGACCCCAGCGCCGACCCCAGCCCAGCCAGCGTTCGGCGGCGCTGCCCAGCTGGCATTCGGCAGTCTGAAAGCTACACCCTCCGCCTTCGGCACCTCCGCCAGCACCCGGCCAGCCTTTGGCAGCACCACAGCTGTTTTCTCGTTTGGTGCGGCCACCACCTCTGGGTTTGGCGCTACCACCCAGACTACCAGCAGTGGGACCAGCGGCTCAGTGTTCGGGGGCACAACACCGTCGCCCTTCATGTTTGGGGGACCAGCCACCCCGGGTGGGAGCGGGGCCTTTGGGATGAGTGTGGCCACCCCGGGCACCAGCGCTACCTCTGGAGCATTCGGCTTCGGGGCAGGACAGAGTGGGACCACTGGCAGCACAGCGCCTTTTGGGGGAGGCTTGAGTCAAAACAGCTTGGGCACGCCCAACCAGACCACATCCTTTGCCTTCAGTGTGACCAGCACGCCGGACAGCAAACCTGTGTTTGGAGGTATGATCCTGAGTTGACTTGGCCCACGGGGCAGCATCCACTTGTTGGAGCTTTATATAGGGGTAGTGAGGAGACGGGCGTTAAGCGCGTCAATACAGTATCAGTTTCTTGGTAAGATATGTGATTACTGAGTGCCAAGGAATGCCTTTCTGAGAAAACAGACTTAATCTCCGAGATTTGTGATGAGGAGGGTTTGGGGTGTGGGTGGAGGCGGGTGTGAGAGGGCCCCACAGGACCTCCGGAGTAGTCGCTTTGGAGCCAGGGAGATGGTGTAGGATCACAGGCAGCGTCACACACTCAGCGTGGTTATGAGTGAGGCCCGTCAGCACTGTTGTTTTTCCCAGCCTCGTTCAGCTGTGAGATGTAGGCCTAAATTAAGTGGTAGCTGGTGAAGGCAACCTTTTGAATCTGAAGCAAGTGCAGTGCCAGCCCCCATGTCTTGCACCTGGTTGCTGAGGCTGAGGCTGGTTTCCAGGCCTTCCCTTCTCTCTCTGGGGCCCAGGCAGGTCTTGTCACAGGCCGTTTTGTGGCAGAGTGAGCCCCTACCCAGACCCTCTGGGATGGGGCTTAGGAGCAACAGGAGAAAAGGCAGGTATGCAGGCCACAGCCCTTTTCCCAGAGTGGGGAAGGGAGCTGGCATGGGAGCTTGTAGCCAAGCACGCCAGCCCCATAGCCTCCAGGGGCCCCAGCTCCCCTACCTTCGGGAGCCACCGGGGTTAGTTCTTTGCAGGCAGTGAGTGTGTTGGTGGGGAAGGTGCTCATTCTCTCCTTTTGCAAAACCAGCTAATCCCAGGAGACCTAGCAGTTTCAGGCAGCCAGGTTAGGGGCTGGTGTTGGTTGGCGCCCTCCACCTTAGGGTCCTCAAACGCAGCAGAAAGTTGCAGGGTCCCCCAGGCCTCTGTCCTGCCTTTCCTTCCCTGCTTGGTCCGGTTCGGGCTCTGGGCTGAGCACACAGATGTGCCTCTGTGAGACTTCAGGGCCTCTCTTCTCTCTCTTCCCACCCAGTTCTCTGCCTTCCGCCTTCACACCCAGCCCTCAAGGCACACTGGAGTCACTTGGGAGTTTAATGTTAAACACCTGGAGCCCAACCCCAGAGACGGGTTTAGTTAACCGAGGGTGTGTCCTAGGCATTGGGATTTTTAAAAAACGCTGCTGAACACAAAGTGGTAGGCACCGACCCCCATCTTTATGTCGGTGCCATCCACGCGCACATCTGGACACACTCCTGCCCTCCCACCTGCTCTCTGCTCCGTCTCCTTTGTCCATTGTTACTGCTTTGCAAACTCTCTGTACGGTCAAGCCACTCAAGATGGTGNTTAGTGGTCCCTGTTAAGAAAGGTGCCGCACGCACCTGTTCCAACATCTGTATTTAACACTAGCCAAGGAAAGACACTCTTGGCTCCCAGCAGAACCGCCCTCCGAGGCTCCAAACGGGCCCTGAATTGCCGGGGGTCCTGGTGGTCCCCGGAAGCCCCCAGGAGCTCAGGGCACCTCTCTGCCGCGTGGCTCGCGGGCCTGGCGGCACTGCTGGTGGTTCTGTGATGCGCGTCAGCGGGGAGTCATCATGAGCCGTTAGCAAAAGCGCGAAGCAGAAGAGGCTCTAATTCACAAATCAGCAAAAGGTGCGTCTGCCTCAGGACGGCCCGCCCGCTTGCCACGTCTCCACGGTGCGTCCACAGGGCAGGGTCCTCGCACTGCCCAGCACGGAGAACGGCCCACCCGATGTCCACAGCGCATTCACAGGGCAGAGTCCTCAGACTGCCCGGCACAGAGAATGGCCCACCCGATGTCCACGGCGTGTTCACAGGGCAGAGTCCTCGGACTGCTCGGCACAGTTTCTCTGATGTCTTTTTAAAAGGTTAAAAGAAAATATTAGAGAGAGTGAAAATTATATCAAAGTAGCTTTTTAACCACTTTATACACATAATGAGACTAAAAGTGACCCAGTTTATGATTTGTTATGTATGGAGAAGTGCTTCCAGATTCCAGCCTGGAATATCCTCTCCTGCCTCATCATCAGGAAACACATTTTAAAAATAACAAAAGAAGGAGGAAAGGAAGGAAGAAATAGGGAAATTTGGTTTTCTTCCGTCCAAAATGCAAACATTTCAAAGAAAGGGTCACGTATGTCTATCTTTCACGACAAGATGAGTGACTAAATTTCAGTCCATCTCTTAATATACGGTCAGTCCAAAAATCAAAAACAAAGTTATCAATCATCCTTGAACTCGGGACAAAGAATGCTTTTTATTCACTACATGACTCGTGTAAAAACTAAGCGATACCTCATCCTCTTAAATGGAGAAAGTCAAACTCTGTCTTAGGTCATGAATGTTAATAAAGGTAAAGTTAAAATGAACTTTATAATACAGCGCAGGGTCTAAAACTGAGTTTCTACTTCAGATTGCTTCTTTGCCATGTACTGTTTTAAGACGAGACAATGATTTGAGTTCCTGGGAAGGGACTCCCCCCACCCACATGAACCCCTTCCTCACCACCACCTGCCACCCCAGATGCCCGGGCAGGTGAACCCACGGCGTGCTGGGCACAGGTATGATCGCAGGTTCAGCTCTGCACCACTTATTTCAGCTGCCTGTGGATCATCTAGGATGGTCTCGAAGCAGGGAGCTTAACAGACAGTGAAGGGTGCAGTCCTTCCATACAATGCCGCCGTGAAGAAAGCCCGAGCGCCGCGTCTCCATGCGGGTGGGCGAGAGCAGCTGCCGCGGGCGACCAAGCGCCCCCAGGCGCCCCGGCGGTTAGTGCTGCTTGTGTCATTTGCGTTTGGCAACTAAGCTTCTCACGAAACGCTTCGGGAGCTCGTCCTGGGAAGTCCATCTCAAGTTCACGCAAGCAGCAGGGCGGCAGGCGTGGGAGCGGCGGGCCCACGGGGGCCCACGCCCTCTGGTCCGCGCCTGAGTGCCCGGGAGGCGCGTCTTCCGAGTGCAAGGCCCTGAGGGGCTCCGCCGTGCAGATGCTCTGACGTTTCTTACACGATGAGCCGCGTTTTGTTCAAGGAACTGGCTCAGGAGCCTTCATTCTGTTTTTTGAGCTTCTGCCTTGAAGAAGAAATTTCTGTTTTACATCTCAGTCATCTTAAACCAAAACAGATATGCATTTACTCAGAAGCCATACCCTCCAAGGGCATTTAGCCTGGAATCCATCTGTCAATGAGTTTTTAACCTACATCCGACACGTGACTACGGGGTGAAGACCCCTCGAGGGGAGACGTGTCTCCTGCTGACAGCACCCTAACTTCTGTCTGTCTTCCAGAAGGGGACAGGGGGTCCCATGTCCGTGGGGAACCCCAGCCCCCCGTGAGCCTGAGGGAACCAGGGAAGTGGGTCACGCGGAGGGGAGAGCAGACTCGGTGCTATTCGGAGGAGCGGGTCCGAGAAAGGCTCAGAGCAGGGTGGTGTCTACACGGGAAGGAGAATGTTTTCTCAACTCGCTGATTTATTTCGGAATGTGAGAGTGGAGAACAGAGCATGCACCAAGCGAAGCGTTGTCCACAGATGAGGGTCTCACAGATCCTAATCGTGCTCATGGGGAGCCTATCCTTTTCCTGACTGCCCCTCAGCGTAAGCTGTGTCCTTGCAGGGCAGGACCCCACAGATTCCCTGAAAAGAAGGGGAACCATGTGATGCTGCCTTGGCCCTTTAGGAAATGCTTAGAGCCAAAGAGGTGACTTTCTGGGACTACCAGAAAAGTGAAATGTGTAAATTATTCGCTGAAATGTGATTGTTGAGCAAAGTGTTGGCAATGTAACAGATGAAGCGGCTTTGATCATTAATATATCATCCTTTTCACTTATTTTTCATTCACATAATTGTTTTGCTTTGTGTTGGGTGATTTATAAGATTTATTTAAATTTGTCTACTTGATGTTCTTCATATGATGAGAATTAAGATGCATTTTCATAAAACCACTGCCTCGAATCCCATTGAAACCACTGGTAACCAATTTAGTAACATCTCAGAACATCTTCAGAATAACTGTGCCCACTATGCAAATATTCATCATAGAAGATTATGCACAAAGGCCATTTTAAACACTACATTTGGTTGTTGCTTTATACTTACAACAAATAAAAATTTTTAATGAATACTTAACAGGTTGTACTTTGCCTTCCTTTTTCATTAGCAAATCGCATGTCCTTGTAAAGCCTTTTCTGTGGAAGGACCATAGCTTATTTACTGTCCTTTGAATGGAGAAGATGAAAAAAATAAAAACACAATCTGACAACCTATGACAGTAAAAGCTCTGTGTTGACACGCAGATACATTATTCTGCATCCCTAATTCACGTCTAAATATTTCATACTGCCTTAATGATTTTCAGACTCAATCAAAAATAGCTCTTACACTTGGTTTTAGAAGAGCATGGTTGCAGTTTTGTGTAATCTTGACATCACAAAAGTAGTTTAGTTTTCTAAAGAGATTTTCCTATAAGGAATCCCTGATGGAGAGTGAGTCCACCGTGACACCATCCCGGCGTGCCCCCGGAGTACCCAGGCGTGCCCCCGGAGCACCCAGGCGTGTCTGTGCGCCAGCTGGTTGTCGTCAGCTCTCCTCCTCAAGGCGAACCTCCCTGGTGTTTAGACCCCCAGGTAGGACCTTCCTGCACTATGGAAATTGACTTCACTCCTCTGCCCTCTGCTTCTTCTCTAGACCAACTGCACCTCGTGGAGGAGGAAAAAATGTAGTTATCAGTCCAGTCAAGAGTCTGTGTCTCTGGCATTACCCACAACATCCCGTCGGGGAAGGGTCCACAGATGCATGGCGATCCAAGGGCCACATAAAGGTAAGGATCCGGGCCCTACTCCAGGCTCCACGTGCAGACATGTGTGTATTACCTTAACATGTACTTGAAAAAGCACAAAGACAGGTTTGTGATGGAGGATTCTGTATTTGATCAAGGGTAAAATGTCCCTTAACCTTCATACACTCAGTACAATGTCAGAAATTATCACTATTACTAAACAGAGACTCAAATGGTTTTTTATCCAGTTACAACATTATCTAGAAAATAATTTCACAGCCAGATTACCAGGTCTGTTCAGCCTTTGTTGGTGGTATGGGGGCTTCTTTGTACAGCATGCCTGCTCAGTCACTTCGGTTGTGTCCAACTCTGTGTGACCCCATGGACTATAACCTGGCAGGCTCCTCTGTCCATGGGCTTCTCCAGGCAAGGATGCTGGAGTGGGCTGCCATGCTCTCCTCCAGGGATCTCCCCGCCCAGGGGTCAAAGCCGTGTCTTGTGGGTCTCTTGCATTGGCATGTGGATTCTTTCTGCTAGCACCGCCTGGGGAGTCCCTTTGTACAGAGCTGCTTTGCAATCAGATCTCTCTTTCCACTGCTAGTCTGCTCAGGGACTCTGTCTTCGAAGACGTTAGACACGTCTTTGGTGAGGGCCTGTGTGCACTGTCCGGGGTCAGACAGGTCGCTTCGGTTAGGGATGGTCAGCCTCCCTTGGTGCTGCCGTGCCCTCAGAGTCAGGGCCTTGGAAACGCCCAGTGATGGCTAATGTTCTTCCTCAAGGGTTTTTTTAATTGTGGTGAAATACATAGAATGTAAAACTGACCACCTGAACCATCTCTAAGTGCACAGATCAGCAGCGTGGAGCACATCCACGGAGCTGAGCGCTACCCTCACTGCCCGTCTCCAGAACCTGTTCATCTCCCCAGATTTAAACTGTCTCCGCTAAGCACTCACCTCCGCGGAATTGTACAGTGTCGGTCCCTTTGGCAGTGGTTTAGCTGCTAAGTCAGGCCTGAATCGTTGTGACCCCGTGGACTGGAGCCCACTAGTGACTGATTACTTTACCAGCGTGACGTTGTAGCTGGCGTCAGGATGCCCTACTCCTTCAAGGCTGAACGAGGTTCTGTGGTAGGCAGAGACCACATGAGGGTTATCCACTCTCTGTAAATGGACGTTTGGGTTGCTTCTACCTTTTGGTTACTAAGAATAATGATGCTATGAATGAATGAATGGGTTGTGGAACCCCGGGCTTCCCCGGTGGCTCAGAGGTTAAAGCGTCTGCCTGGAATGCGGGAGACCTGGGTTCGATCCCTGGGTTGGGAAGAGGAAATGGCAACCCACTCCAGTACTCTTGCCTGGAGAATCCCATGGAGGGAGGAGCCTGGTGGGCTACAGTCAATGGGGTCGCAAAGAGTCGGACACGACTGAATGGGTGTACAAATATTTGTTTGAATCTCTGCTTTCAGTTCTGCTCACGGATATACCCAGATGTGAAACTGTTTGATCGGATGTTAATTTTTTAAGGAGGCTCCATGCTGTCTTCCATCACGGCTGCGCAGTTGCATTCCCACCAGCCATGCACGAGGGTTCCGGTTTCTCCACACACTCACCAACGCCTCGTTCCAGTGGGCTTGTTTTCAGTCACAGTCGTGTGAGCTGGTGTGGAGCGGTGTCTTGCTGTGACTCTGACCTACATTCTCCTGATGATAGTCGGGTGGGGGGCCTTCTCGCGCACTCCCCGGCCACCTGTGCATCTGTGGGCGAGTGTCCACTGAGGCTTCCCGCCCTCGTCAGGTAGCTTTGTTGTTGTCACTGAGTTACGCGAGGCGTGCGTACATTCTGGATATCACGCCCTTATCAGATACGTGGTTTGCAAATAGTCTTCCTTCTGTAGCTTGCTTTCGCATTTGGGGGGCAGTGTCCTTTGATATCGAAAGGTTTTTGATTCTAACATAGTCCAGTTTATCCTTCTTTTGTTCTGTGGTTTTTGGTCTCATATCCAAGAAATCATTGCTAAGTCTAACCTCATGAAGAGTTTCCTGTATACATTCTGTCCAGGGTTGTATGGCTTCAGCTCCCATGTTCGGTTCTGAGCTTTAATCCATGTGGAGTGACTTTTTGCATGTGGGGTAAGGTAAGGGTCCAGTGTCATTCCTCTGCACATAAATATCCAGATTCCCAGCCCCATTTGTTGAGAAGACTGCCCTTTCCCCTTGCGTGGCCTTGACACCCTGTCGAGAGCGTTGGGCCGCGCGTGGAGGGTTCATTTCCGGCCGCCTCTTCTGTCCCGCTGTCTGGTGGTGTCTTTATGCCAGTGCCGCACTATTGTGGTGAATGTAAGTTTGTAGGAAGTTTCGAAATCAGGAAATATGAAACTTCCTAAATTTGTTCTTNACGACTGAATGGGTGTACAAATATTTGTTTGAATCTCTGCTTTCAGTTCTGCTCACGGATATACCCAGATGTGAAACTGTTTGATCGGATGTTAATTTTTTAAGGAGGCTCCATGCTGTCTTCCATCACGGCTGCGCAGTTGCATTCCCACCAGCCATGCACGAGGGTTCCGGTTTCTCCACACACTCACCAACGCCTCGTTCCAGTGGGCTTGTTTTCAGTCACAGTCGTGTGAGCTGGTGTGGAGCGGTGTCTTGCTGTGACTCTGACCTACATTCTCCTGATGATAGTCGGGTGGGGGGCCTTCTCGCGCACTCCCCGGCCACCTGTGCATCTGTGGGCGAGTGTCCACTGAGGCTTCCCGCCCTCGTCAGGTAGCTTTGTTGTTGTCACTGAGTTACGCGAGGCGTGCGTACATTCTGGATATCACGCCCTTATCAGATACGTGGTTTGCAAATAGTCTTCCTTCTGTAGCTTGCTTTCGCATTTGGGGGGCAGTGTCCTTTGATATCGAAAGGTTTTTGATTCTAACATAGTCCAGTTTATCCTTCTTTTGTTCTGTGGTTTTTGGTCTCATATCCAAGAAATCATTGCTAAGTCTAACCTCATGAAGAGTTTCCTGTATACATTCTGTCCAGGGTTGTATGGCTTCAGCTCCCATGTTCGGTTCTGAGCTTTAATCCATGTGGAGTGACTTTTTGCATGTGGGGTAAGGTAAGGGTCCAGTGTCATTCCTCTGCACATAAATATCCAGATTCCCAGCCCCATTTGTTGAGAAGACTGCCCTTTCCCCTTGCGTGGCCTTGACACCCTGTCGAGAGCGTTGGGCCGCGCGTGGAGGGTTCATTTCCGGCCGCCTCTTCTGTCCCGCTGTCTGGTGGTGTCTTTATGCCAGTGCCGCACTATTGTGGTGAATGTAAGTTTGTAGGAAGTTTCGAAATCAGGAAATATGAAACTTCCTAAATTTGTTCTTCTTTTTCAAGACTGTGTTGGCTATTTGGGGGTTCCTGGAGAGTCCATATGAATTGTAGGATGGATCTTTCTTCTTCTGCAAAACAGTGACATTGGACTTTTGATGGGGATTATTCTGAAAATATAAGTTGCATGGCCAAGTTTCTTAATCAGACAGAAATAGAGGATTTCATACTTTATGGTAGTGAATTTTCCTGTCCAATTTGAACATGCAACATTACCATAAATACATGTTTTTTCAGTTAAAAAAATTAAGATTTTCTTTTCTTTTTTCTGATCCTGGTCTGGAAAACAACAAGCAATTATATAGGAATGATAAATATAAACTTTTACACAAATCTGTGCTGAGAATGAAGAGACCATTTCTGTTAAATTTCTTAAAACTCAGAACTTTGACATCAGTAGTTCCTTAGTAGAAAACCACCAACGTCATGGAAGACTCCACCCGGTCTCTCCCATCAGGGTAAGCTTTCTGGCTGTTTATCCTTAATTAGCGTCTAGAAGATGCAAAGCTTAGGTGTGATAGGGCACCACTCAAGACCACAGTCAATGCTGACAGCGTGGAAAGGTGCAGTGTATTTGAATGTGTGATTAATGACCCTTCTGTGTCATTTTTGACGCAACAAGACCTACCAATGATTGAGCCTTGCCCTGTACATCAGCGCTGGGTAAGCACTAAGTTCCTCCCAAATTCTGTGCATCCAAGTGGTTATTCTTCCCACTTCAGAGCTCAGTAAAGGCGAGATTAGAGAGCGTAAGTGGTTCTGCTAAAAAGCTGTAGTTAATAAGTAGCCAAGACCACACACACACCAGATGTGGGTGGGCAGTGATGGGATAGAAAGGAATTCTGTTCCGAGACCTACATTTTACACAGATCACTAATTCCAGGGGAATTCTGTTCCGAGATCTACGTTTTACACAAGTCACTAATTTCAGGAGAATTCTGTTCGGAGATCTACATTTTACACAAATCACTAATTCCAAGGGACCTTCCTGTTTCAGTCACTAATGCAACTCTATTTCCAAGCAGAAGTTAGCAGTCGAGTAGATGCCAAACAAGGAGGCAAAGGAAAGGGTTTGTTCATAACTACCCTCTCTGTCCCACGTGCCCAGAGATAACTGTGTATGAATCACTGTTTTCACATGTTCCCCACTGTTTCAACAATGCTAAGCACATATTTTGTGCCACAAACCCTTCTAGGCTTAGGAGATATAAGATGGATGAGGCACGGTCACAGTCCCCAGAGAGTCCCCCTGGAGAGGACCACAGTACGCAGGCCTGAAGCTCCTTCCCTTGGGGCCGGGCAGAGCCTGGTCATCTCTGCTCCCAGCCCCTGTGAGGAGCTCGGCCACTTCTCATGGCAACCAGAGACCTGGGGAAGATGATTTAGGAGGATGAAAAAGAGAGCTTCGCTCTGATTACAGATGGGAAAGATGTCTTTGCAGAGGACAGAACTGGGTCTTACAAGGTTAAGCCATTAGACATATGAATTGGGAGTGACCGTCTATGCAGGAGGAAACACAAACCCAGAGATGAAGCCGAGGCACAGGAATGGATGCCGCTGCTTGTTTGGACAAAGGATTCGATTCCTCCTGGCTTATGTTTGGTGTTGGTGAAACGGGTGTGACTTCTGCAGCCGGCGGGAGAGA
Source organism: Neotragus pygmaeus (assembly GCA_006410875.1). NCBI lineage: Eukaryota > Metazoa > Chordata > Mammalia > Artiodactyla > Bovidae > Neotragus > Neotragus pygmaeus. The sequence goes on along the minus strand of SJYV01026558.1, from coordinate 2,349 downwards.
ATGTGGGCTGGCTCCGTCTCCCGGTCCTTTGGGAGGGAGCCTCCAGAATGGTCCGATCCAGCGCTCTTCATCCCAGAAGCTGACGGCCAGTTGCTCTCACTCTGCTCACCACCGTTTCCTCCTCCAGCACCCAGTGTGATCACAGTCGGCCATCCAGATTCTTATCGCCTGCCGCCTTGGAGCTACAGATTCCCAGGAGTGTTCTTTCACTGGCTCTACCCTTTAGGTGACAGCTCAGCGTCAGAAGGGCGCAGGGTAAGGGTCAACTGGCAGTGACCCCCGGTACTCCGGGGACTTACTTCCTGTCCACAGTCCCAGATCCCTGAGCACCCCCAGTCATGAGGACTCTGGGGCTTGCTCTCACGGGAGAAGTGAAAGTGCCACTGCACAAGGCTTAGAGCTGGGGCATTTTCCGTCTGTGGGGCCCAGTTAGCCACCACGGCTGCGAGCTGGGCACCTGGGCTGCCTGCAGCAGCTGCTCCAGGAAACCGAGTCTCCTCTGAGCCAGGGCCCAAGAAGGAGATCGCACTCCCAGCCAACGTCCACACTAAAGATGTCACTCAAAATGAAATCAGTATCTACTTCCCCCAAAACAACTCCATGAATTGTGTTCCGAATGGTGCCTACTTTAAAGAAAAGTGTACCGTTCATCCAGAAGGAGGAACCTGCTGAAATAGCTCCGGCTTCATATATCTCTGCTCTCTGACCCTTTGATGCAGATTTCTTTAAAACAGCTGACAAATACTGTTAGTTTCGTTCTAGCCCTGCCGATTAACATTTGTACTCCTCTGGGCAAATCCGTTCAAAGTTTTACTTTCTTTTTCTGTGAAACAGGGATAAAGGGCTAGATCGAGTGCAGTGGAGCCCGTGACAATAAGCGGGCTGCGAATGCTGGTGATAAGTGCTGAGGGCCCACTGTGTGTGCGCGCCCAGTCGTGTCCAGCTCGTTGCAACCCCACGGACTGAGGCTCACCAGGCTCCTCTGTCCACGGGACTTTCCAGGCAAGAGCACTGGGCGGGCTGCCGTTTCCTCCTCCGGGGATCTTCCCAACCCAGGAATGGAAACCACATCTCCTGCACTGGCAGGGGTATTCTCAGTATTCCCACTGAGCGACCTGGGAAAGCCCGTGTTCCTTAAGTATCCCTGCCTTAATGATACCAGCCAAGCGCAGAAATCTAAGAAAAACTAAAGAGCCTCTTGATGAAGGTGAAACAGGAGAGAGAAAATGCTGACTTAAAGCTCAACATTCAGAAAACTAAGATCATGGCATCCAGCCCCATCACTTCATGGCAAATAGATGGGGAAACAATGGAAACAGTGACAGACTTTATTTTCTTGGGCTCCAAAATCACTGTGGATGGTGACTGCAGCCATGGAATTAAAAGACACTTGCTCCTTGAAAGAAAAGCTGTGAAAAACCTAGACAGCATATTAAAAAGCAGAGACATTTTGCCAACTTTTAAAGATCCATCTGGTCAAAACTAGACTTTTCCAGTAGTTCATGTATGGGTGTGAGAGTTGGACCATAAAGAAGGCTGAGCCCCAAAGAATTGAAGCTTTTGAACTGTGGTGTTGGAAAAGACTCTTGAGAGTCCCTTGGACTGCAAAGAATCAAACCAGTCCATCCTAAAGGAAATCAGTCTTGAATATTCATTGGAAGGACTGATGTTGAAACTGAAGCTCCAGTACTTTGTCCACCTGAGGCAAACTGATTCTTTGGAAAAGACCCTGATGCTGGGAGAGACTGAAGGCAGGAGGAGAAGGGTTGGATGGCATCACTGACTCGATGGACATGAGTGTGAGCAAACAGAGAGATAATGAAGGACAGAGAAGCCTAGTGTACTGCAGTCCATGGGGTTGCAAAGAGTTGAACGTGACTGAGCAACTGAACAAAAGTACCAAGCTCTGCTCTCAAAGTACTTCTCGCCACATCCCATTCAGTCCTCGAAACACCTCGTGTTCCTCTTCCATCTATCCATAACTTCTATCAGAGGAAACATATGTATAGAAAAATTAAATAAAATGCCCAACATTGCACAGTAAAAGGCGCAGACAGGATTCAAGCTTAAGCGGGAGATTAGGCTCCTGACCTAAGAGCTGGGACTAGCCTTCCCACCATGTCGCCGAAGCCCTGTGCAAACATCACGCATGACTACCCTTGTGTCTACTCCACATACACTCACAACAGATGTTACCTGTGTGTGCATGTATTGTGTGTAGACAAGCTTGCACACCAAGAATTTGTAAAAGTGCTAGGTTGCCACTAAATCACACAGTTTTGCCTAACGGGGCGATGCTGTTAGCAAGACTCAGAGTTCACCGCTTTTGTGTACCCTTCCCAGAAGACA
>SJYV01026556.1:0-11176 GCA_006410875.1 Neotragus pygmaeus | reverse complement strand
GAAAGACAGCTCTGAGTTACACAGCCAGGGGCCGGGGGGTGGAGGGGTGGGGTGGTAATCAAGGCAAAAGGTAAAGGGAGGCAATGACTGTCAGGCCTTCCAGGGTCCCCTGGAGATGGGGAGACTGCCCGGACGGGCAGCACCGGGACCTGTCTAGGGGACGCAGAGTGAGGCAACAGCCAAGCCCAGACCCTGAGGCTGATTAACAACAGCACCCACCCAGAGCTGTCAGGACACGACCCGCTAGAGAAGGGACAGTGTGATCGAGTGTCTAATATTGCTCATCTTGCAGACAGGCGCTGATGGGGAGGACGTGGAAGGATAAACGAATAAAGGAGGCTTTATTTTATTTGTCACCACGGGCGTCCTATTCATCACCAGTGACGGAGGAGCGGAGGGCGGACCGCGGGAGTGCCCTTCATTTTAAGGCAGAGCAAAGACTCCTCCATCATCCACAGCCCATCGAGTGACAGGCTCGGGCTCAGGACGCTCCGTGGAGAGCGGGAAGGGACTTTAACAAGGACAGGACACTGATTTTCCCTGAACTTGGCCAGCCAGCCACCAGGAAGCAGGAATTCATTTCCCCTGGGTCTGCAGTTCTTGGAGCAGCAGAAAGTGCTCAAGTCAGGCTTGGGAGTGAGCCAGCCTTGGTAAACGGTTCCCTGTTACTCCCCGAGAGAGCAGGGGAAAATAATGTCACATCTCCAAGCCTTTCTTCCCTCAAAACAAGAATAAGCCCACCACTCACTAGAGTGCTACATCGTCTAAATGAGATGCCATCTGCTGTGTGGTTATTGAACACAGATTCAGGAGTCTTGTCCTCCGGGTCTAATTCCAGCTGCAACTTCCTAGCTGTGTGACCTTGGGTGATTTCCCCACCCTCTCAGTGACTCAGTTACCTTCTCTGGAAAACGGGTTAAGCATCAGTGCCTACCTCATTGTCTGAGGGTTAAAGATGAGTCCACGCACTCTCCGCTGTAGCCCCAGCACCTAAAACAGCACATGGCCTGTGCAAGGTGCCTGGCGAATATTCGTGGGGTGAGCAACTCCAGAGCAGGGAGCACCNCCCCAACCCCTGCCGGCTGGACCACATTCTCAGGCCTTCCATAGTTGCTCTCTTAGCCGAGTTTGTGAACTGCCCTCTGAGTGGAGGTTCAGTAAATTGCAAGTGTTCAAGTTGCTTAGTCCTGCCTCCTGACTTTTAAAAGGGGCCCCTGCCAGGGTAGTAATTGCTGCCAGGCTGGCTACTGCCAAAAAGAGTAACAGTTTCTACAGGGAGGCCACTTGGAGCAGGAGCCCAGCTGTCATTTACCCCGGTCACAGGAAAAGGTGATAGCATTCATTCAGGCTCCCACGGCCCTGTGAACCACGCTGTCCATAGGAGGGAGACGGTCAGCAAGGGCTGGCCTGCCTTCTCATCCTTCATCCCAAGTGGCCAAGGGAAGAGCCTGAGATGCTGGGGGGCCACTAACCGGCACAGGGGGGTCAGCAGTTGCCCTCTGGCGCCACCTGTGGCCATGCCAAGTGTGGTGCCTGCATACTGAGGATGTGAGGGCTTCCCTGGTGACTCAGTGGTAAAGAATCTGCTGCCAAAGCAGGAGATGCAGTTTCGCTCCCTGGGTCGGGCAGATCCCCTGGAGAAGGAAATGGCAACCCACTCCAGTATTCTTGCCTGGAAAATCCCATGGACAGAGGAGCCTGGCAGGCTACAGTCCATGGGGTCACAAAGAATCAGACATCACGACTTAGCAGCTAAATGACAATCCAGGATGTGCATGGGTTGCTGGATCGAAGGTCAGCCTATTCTCCCTTTTCGCAGGGGAAACAGTGATCAGTGAGCATTTCAGCAGCATTTCCCTGCTTTTCTGTAGGATAGGGCACACACTTTGAGAGAGGTCAGTAAACATGGCTGGGCAGTGCTTCCGGCACTTGATCATGCATGCTAATGGTCAGGGACCTTGTCAAGTGCAGATAACGATTCTGCTATTAATACCATTATTATGGCTGCATAACAACTCCCAAACCGAGATGTATGTAATAGCCCCAGATTCTACTCTGCCTTGCTGTGGGTCCACTAAGTCAAGAAGTGGACCCGGCAAAGCAGGGCGGCTTGTCTCAGCTCCATGACCCTCAGGCTGCAGCTGGCGCCGCTGGAAGGCTTGCTTCGTCTCGCGTCTAGAGGCTGACATTGGCTGCTGGCTGGGGCCATCTTCTCACAGAGCTAACTCAGGCTTCTTCTAAGCATGGCAGCTCAGAAGGGGATTCTGAAGTCATGGGTCCCAGAGAGAGGCAGGTAGAGCTGTATTCTTTTTATGACCCAGTCTCAGGAGGAAAGGGGGACAACAGAGGATGAGATGGTTGGGTGGCATCACTGACTCAATGGACATGAGTTTGAGCAAACTCTAGGAGATCATGATGGACAGAGAAGCATGGCGTGCTGCAGTCCCTGGGGGTCACAAAGAGCCAGACAGGACTTACCAATTGAACAACAGAAGGCAGGTTCAAGGGAGGGCGAATAACTTCCTTCCTGTTTTCATTTCCTCGGGCTGTGATAGCGAATGATTGTCAGCTTTAGTGGCTTCATCAGTGATTACTGAAAGTCGCTCAGTCGTGTCTGACTCTTTATGTCCCCATGGACTATACAGTCTTTGGAATTCTCCAGGCCAGAATACTGGAGTGAGTAGCTTTTTCCTTCTCCAGGGGATCTTCCCAACCCAGGGTTCGAACCCAGGTCTCCCGCATTGCAGGCAGATTTTTTTGCAGCTGAGCCACAGGGAAGACCAAGAATACTGGAGTGGGTAGCCTATCCCTTCTCCAGCAGATCTTCCTGACCCAGGAACCAAATCGGGGTCTCCTGCATTGCAGGCGGATTCTTTACCAACTGAACTATGAGGGAAGCCCTGATCATTTAGCGGCTTAAAACAACTCAAATCAAGGTGTCGACAGGGTCATGCTTCTGAAGGCTCTGGGGGCAAATCTCTTCTTGCCTGTGCCAGCTCCTGGCGTTCCTAGCATTCCCTGGCTTGTGGCAGCATTGCTCCAGTGTCTCCCTCCATCCTCACTTGGTCTTCTTCCCTACATGTCTCCATCTCTCTGCTCTTCTATGGATGCCAGTGATCGGATTTAAGCTTTGTAATAAGGGTTTTTGTCCTTGGTCCCAGATTTAAGGCTCAGAGAGGTTAAATAACTTGGCCAAGGTCGCGCAGCCAGGAAGTGGTGGAGCCAGGACTTGAATCCAGACAGGGTTGGTTCAGAATCCCGCAGTAACCACTGTACCACCCTGCCTGGGCTGGGACCTTTGAAGGGAGCCATCAGCCCAGGGGAGGAGGGTCATCGTGGCTGCAGAGAGGAAGTCGCTCCCTAAGCTGGGCCTTCACTGGAGATTTGCTACCCATGTGCGTGTGTGCCTGACCAGGAAGCAGGGACCAAAAGACATGTGCTTTCGGCCCTTGTGTAGTCTGGCTGGGGTGCTGGCTGTGGGCAGTTATACCAGGCATAGCAGTGAAGGAACAGAACTTCAGGGTGGGCTGAGCAGAAGCCAGAACACAGAGGCTTGGGCTGGGGGGCCCAGGTCTGCAGAGGAGAACCTGGGGGCTGATCAAGAGGAGAGGCAGGGCGAGTGGGCCTGGGGTGGGGAAGGATGCCCTGGCTTTTCGCAGACCGCACTGATGGCTGACAGACCGAGGAACACACAGCTGTTGGACTGATTGCATTAACTCCAGAGTCAAGGAGCTGTTTGCTGTCAAGGCCAAAGCGTTCAGAGGCTGGGAGTCCAGCGGCCTGGGTGGTTGTGCACTAGGGCTGTTAACTCACACCGTTTGGGGGACTTTGTTTCTTTTTATTTTTTCCAGCTATTAAAGTAATAGATTCAATCCATAATATACACTCAAAAGGACTCGGATATCCTACCTTCCAAAGACAACCTTTGTTAACATCGGTGTTGGTTTTTTTTTAACATATAATTCATGTATCATAAAAGTTGCCCTTTTAAAGTGTACAGATCAGTGAAGTATAAGATTGCACAACTGTTATCACCATCTAATTTCAAAACATGTCTTTACACTCCCTCCACTGGCCACATTCCTATACCCTTGAAACAGCCACTCCCCATTTCTGTCTATAGATTTGCCTGATTGGGGCACCTCATATCAGTGAATATGAGGCCTTGGTGCCTTGAAACAGCCACTCCCCATTTCTGTCTATAGATTTGCCTGTTTGGGGCACCTCATATCAGAGAATATGAGGCCTTGGTGTCTGGCTCCTTTCACTTGGCACGATGCTGTAGCATGTAGCAGTAAATTCCTTTTTATAGTGCAATATTCTGCTGTGTGGCTATACCATATTTTGTTTGTCCACTTGTGAGTTGATAGACGTGTGGGTCGTCTCCATCTGTTAGCACCTTGATGTAGTTTCTTTCATCCCTGCCTCTGTACACTTTTACATGATTGACATTATACAATATATACTATTTTGCATCCCACATTTTCACTTGTGTTTTTCCACATAATTAAAAACTTCTCATAAGTGCAGTTTGTAATAGCTGCATGATAATACTCCATCTTCTGGCTGAATTATAAGTTGCCTAACCATTCCCTTGAAGCCAGGCATTTAGTTGTTTCCAGTTGAAATAAGGTTTTAAAAGGAGCATCAGTTGAGAAAAACCTCTGAGGATCCCTCCAGAAGAGCTTAAATCATCTCTCAGCCCATCAGTGCCAGCAAGCTGCTGAGCCCAGTGGGGGACAGGAATGACTTATCCCGAATTACTAAGAGACAAGGATTGGACTGGCTGGTCTAAAAAACATTCTTCTCCAGGGTGGCACAGCAGATCTGCCAAGGGCCCAGTCCTGTTCTTCCCCCAGCCGCCAAATGTCGAGGGAGATGTCCGCGTTATATCACGTCTCCCAGCAAATTTTTACATTTCTTTTTGGAATATTTTTTCTTCAGCCTCAACAATATAGTCTTCACATGCGCTCCAGCAGGCACAGGAAAGTCCTAAAGAGCTTGAAATTAAAATTGCTTGGAATCCACCACGCAGAGGCAGCGCCTGTGAACACTTTGGCATATTCCTTCCCAATCTCTTTAACACACTGGAAGACACGTGAGATGGGCAATTTTAAGATATCGTTTAAAAACTTGAATTTGAAAGTAAAGCATGTCCACTGTAGAAAATGCCGGAAGATCCACACTAAGGGGAAAACTCAAGTGACAGTTGTGGTGTCTGTCCTCCCCGAGTGTTATGCTTACAGGTCGCACGCTGTGGTTCTTTCTGGACAACCGTGACTGCCTCCAGGTTTGGGCCACATCTGTCTAGTCAAGGCTGTGGTTTCCCCAGTGGTCATGTATGGATGTGAGAGCGCGACTGTAAAGAAGGCTGAGCACCGAAGAACTGATGGTTTTGAACTGTGGTGTTGGAGAAGACTCTTGAGAGTCCCTTGGACTGCAAGGAGATCAAATCAACCAATCCTAAAGGCAATCAGTTCTGAATATTCATTGGAAGGACTGATGCTGAAGCTGACGCTCCAATACTTTGGGTACTTGATGCAAAGAGCCGACTCATTAGAAAAGACCCTGAAGCTGGGAAAGATGGAAGGCAAGAAGAGAAGCGGGAGACAGAGGAAGAGATGATTGGATGGTTTGACCGACGTGAGTGTGAGCAAGCTCCGGGAGATGGTGAAACACAGGGAGGCCTGGCATGCTACGGTCCATGGGGTCACAAAGAGTCAGACCCGACTGACCGACATATGGTAGGCAGGATAGTGAGTTCCAAAGAGGTCTACATGCTAATCCCCAGGACCTGTGAATAGGTTAGGCTCCATAACAAAGGGGAGTTAAACTCACAGATGGAATTAAGGTTGCTAATCAACTGACTTTGACATGGGGAGATTTCTAGAGTATCCGGGTGGGGGAGAGGCACTGTAATCACAAGAAGCCTTGAAAGTGGGGAGAGAATCTTAAGAGAGAACGAGAAAGATGGCTCTATGAGAGGGATTTGGACCGAAGATGCTGGCATCTTGATTGTCTTAATGTTACTTTTTGAGTAACAAAAACATCAAAACTTTACCAAAAAGCATACTCAGAGTATTACTTCTCCCTCATATCCCTTCTGCCCACCCCTGCCACCCACTCCTTGCAAGACAACTAAATGAGCTAGTTTCTGACCTATTTCTGTTTCTTTTTGTGAGAATAAACAAGGACATGTATACGTTCTTTTGCCTTTCTTACAGAGAAGGTAGTGTGCAATAGATATCCTTTTTCACTTAATTTATAAAATTGTAGTATCCTGGGAATCACTACATGTCCGTGCGCAGAAATCTGTGTCATTTTCTTATGCAGCTGCGTAGGACTCCGTTCCTGTGGCTCTGCTGTCCTTTAATTCACCTGCTATCCTCTGAGCACTCAGGCTGCTTTCAGCATCCTCCAGTTGCAAACAATGATGCCTTAGTGCCTGTGTGCATGTATTTTATCACTTTGGGAAGTGTATCTTCAGGGTAAATTTCTAGAAGTGAGATTTCTGTGCCAACAGGGAAATACGTACATAGTTTGGTCAATATTGCAAAATCGTGTTCACTGTAGAAGTGGGCGGAAGCGTTGCTCCCTCCTGAGTTCCCAGCAGACATGTCCAAGCACGACCGACAGGCGCTATCTAGTTGTTTATTGTTTCCAATCTGATAGGCGAGAAAGTGTATCTTGACGTAGCTTAACCTGCGATTTTCCTCTTAAGAGTGAAACTGAACATCTTTTAGTAGGTTTACGGGCCATTTATCCTTCTGTTGTCAAGATTTGGGATTTCCCCCCTAAACTTAAGAATTCTTTATATATCAGGACTTGCTAGCCTTTCATCGGTGATAAATATTACAAATGTTTTCTCCTTGATTGTCATTTTCTTTCAACACTGCTTACAGAGTATTTTTCCCCCATGTCAAAGTTTTTGATTATCACTTAGCTTGGTTACCAATTCTTCCTTCTGTTGAATCTGAGTTCTCCTTAGAAAAACTTTTTTAGATATAGAGCAGTTAGTTTATCCATTTTTTCTTTGAATACTTGTAAATACGTTTTTTCTTTTTAAATCTCTGATCAACATGTTGGCCCTGAACCGAGTGCCGATCTGGTTTATTCTTGTGTGCTGTGTATGATATGGGTTCAATCTTATGTCCTTCCAAATGGCTACGTAGTTATCCTAACGCTGTGTATTACAAAGCACATCTTTACCACAGTGATCTGTGATGGTTTCTCTATCACATACTGCATTTCTGTGTGTCCTTGGACTTATTTCTGGTCTGTTCCCCTGTATGTCCATCTGTCTTCTGATGGGTCGGTCCCCCATCGTTCATATAAAGCCTTTAGAACAGGATTTAGTACCTAGTACTTCTCCCTGCAGCAGTTTGATCTCAGGGTTTTCATTACTATTCTTGCAGTTTGATTTTAATTAAAAACTATTATTAAAAAGTTAATAGATTCATTTTAGAGTGATTTTAGGTTAATAAAAAAATCAAGCAGAAAATATAGAGTTCTCATGTATCCCTTCTCCCTTCACCCTTTCCACACACAATTTCCTGTTATTATTAACATCTTTCATTAGTGTTCACACATTGCATTTATTGCATTGATGAGCCACATAATTATTAACTAAAATCCATAGTTTATATTAGGTTTTACCATTGGTTTTGTACATTCTAAGAGTTTGGACAAATGTATCATGAAATGTACCCACCATTACAGTATCATATGGGATAGTTTCATCCTCTGCATTCTGCCTGCTCATCCCTCCCTCCTTCGCCAGACTCCTGGCAACCACTGATCTTTATACTGTCTCCATAGTTTCACCTCCTCCCGAATGTCATGCAGTTGGAATCATATAATATGTAGTCTTTTCAGATTGGCTTCATCCACTTAGCAATATACACTGAGGGTTCCTCTATGTGCGTTTTTTTATTTTTCCACATGAATTTTTGTGTCAGCTTATCTAACAAAAGCTGGTTCGTGTTTTTAAGGGGATAATGTTAAATTTTCAAACAAGACAGAATTGACATCTTAATGATGCTGAATCCTTTCCAACAGCAGGGCATCTTTTTTTTTCCTATTTGTTGAGTCATTTTGAATGTACAGTTTTCTTCACATATGTGTTGCACATTTCCTGTTAAGTTTCTTCCTAAATATTTTCTCTCTTCTGTCACCATTTTAAATGGGATTTCATCTCCTGATTGGCCACTCTGTGTGTGAAGACTGTGTTCTTGAACTTGAGAACTCACTGATTCTTACAGGTCTGTGGAGCAGCCCAAAGCAGATGGGGGAGCTGGCCCAGGCCAGCTTTACTCTGATTCACCAGGAAGCCTCCGACTCCTAACATCTTTCCTCTTCCCATCATCCCAGTTTTCACTCTTCCAAAATGAAGGGCTGGATAGACGTGCACTATTTCCCAGAGTGAAACTCCAGCCAAAAGTAAATTGCAGCTTGTGGTTTTACTTATTTGCCTTCCTTGTGATTGAAAAAATTGGACATTCTTTCCCCGCTGCAGTGCACAGAGCTGGGCTGCAGGTACCAAGCCTTCCTACATAGTCTGGCCTTGTCAAACTAGACCTTTACATAAATGGAAAATGTCTCCTGCCCGTCTGCAGAAGCCAGAAGGGGCAAGGGGACTAGCTTGCCTGTTTGTTTATTTGCTTGTCCATTTATTTGATTGTTTATTCACAAGTTCACTGATGCTGTCAGGCCTTGGAAGGGTGCCTCCCGCGTGCCATGCAAGGGGAATGCGGTACTCTGGTCCAGAGCTCAATGCTCACTGCCCAGCATGGTCTCAAACCGCGATGAGGGCTGTGGAGCTGCTATTGCAGAAGGTGCTTTTGGGCGGTGCTGGTTTCCAATGCCTTTGCCTCATCTGAGTTGAAATGTTGCCTAGGCAAATACAAGTCTGGAGCTCAGCCTAGCAGTTGGACTGGGTTCAAATCCTGCTCCGGATTCAAATCCTGCTCCGGATTCAAATCCTGAGGGTGTCCCTGGGCAAGTGACTTCATTACTCTGAGTTTCATGGCCCTGGTTTAGAACAGGCTATACCCGTGCATGCCTCGAGTGGTGCTTTCTAAATGTAGAGTCAAATCATATGCGGTAGCTGGCCTACGCGAGGTGCTCAGGGGTTTTGGTAGCTGTTCTTTCTCCTGAGTTTGACCTTTGTCATTGCTCTGATGTGTTTATTTGGAAGCCAGACTCTCCTGTGAGAAGGACTCAGGAGTGACTTCTCTGCCCTTGCTCTGACACGGACTCAGAGTGTGACCTTGGGCATGACCTTTCCCCTCTCTGGGCCTCAGTTTTTCCACTGATGACCTGGGGTTAGAGCAGCCCTTCCTTGAGGACTGCTCGTGTCCTGAAAGGGAGGCCCAGGTGACGCAGTGGTAAAGAATCCACTGCCAGTGCAGGATATGCAAGGGTTGGAAATCCCAGGGCAGGCTGCAGGCCGTGGGGTCCCAAAGAGCTGGACACGACTGAGCACAGCGCGTTTTGCATTTCATTTCGTGTCCTGAAAATAATAAGCAGGGCCTGACAATGGATGCACCGGGTGAGGAGGAGGAGCCACAAGGAGGTGAGGATGCACCATCTGCCAATTCCATCCGTGGCGCCTCTGAGTGAGTTCTGCCTGGTGAGAGCCCTAACCCTGACCCTGAACCAGAGAGGGTGTGTGCTGAGCTCACCCAAACCCAGCTCTTGCCCCCAGCTTGGTTCCTCCAGGAACCTTCTGAGCATTTACCTTGAACTTTTTTATTAAATACAGACAAGGTTTACTGACTTCTGAACTGTTGGAAAAAACTACTGGTGTCTCATTAAAACTGCATTGCTCACTTGTACCAAAAAAAAAAAAGAAAACAATCCCATTAAAGTTTCATACCTGATATGCAAGACCATTAAAGATTCATAATTGCAATAAAACTCTCCAGTGGAATTTGAATTTTCATTGCGGTGATGGTACAATCAGCAGAGTCCTCATTGGAAGCCGCAAAATCCATTTCAATAAAATCTTGGGAAGGTAGGGAAGAAGGGCCTGAAGTCAGCTTCCTTTCGGGCCCTGGCCCAGCGAGGGTTCCCCTACTGTGCGTGTCCGGAGAGGGAAGATTCCTGCCCACCCAGCTTAGCACGGGGGTCGAGTTGTTGGCAGGTCTCTCCCCCAACTCCCTCTGATGCAGGTGCGCAGCCCCACGGCCATCCTGCTCTGGGTTCTTTGGGCTCATTTGTTCCCTTCAGCAAGCTTGAACAGAGCACAGTCGGTATGCATGGCAGGATGCCCTGGGGCTGAGGATCATATCAGAGGTGGATGGGTAGGCTCCTTTTCTTCACGGAGGAGCCAGTACTGGTCAGAGCAGAGGCTTGGCAGGCTGGCAGAACGTCGGCCAAGTGCCAGCTCGTCTCACTTTACTTCCTGACCTCAGTCTCCTCACCTGTAAGATGGGGATATGAGTATGTGCCTCATGGGTGTGGTCAGTCTGTGTGAGTGCTGAGATGGGGGGCAGGGCCAGGGAGGGGGCAGGTGGAAAGGCAGGTGGTGTGGCTTTAAGAGGCTCCGAGGAGGCAGAGTCGCAAGATTTGGTTGGTGAGTGACCAAGGGNCGAGCAGTCACCCTTTGTGGAAGACTCCAAATGAAATACAGAAATAACAATATCCTTATCAAAGGCTTTGTTGTTGCTGAGTGTGAATTTTGTGGATCTGTTCACCCTTTATGCCCCAAGGAGTCATGAGTGCTAATTTAGGAATCCTGTTGATGTGGTTTCCTTGTGAGTTCTGTCTTTTAGAAATTAGCATAAACTCTGTTTCTGACATGAGGCCTCAATGCTGCGGTCCTTTTCCTTTTGCGTCTAACAAGGCAAAGACTCCACAGGGTTAATTAATGCCAGCTATCATGTGATAAGATTGAGCTAGATGAGAACATTAATAAATCATGCAGGATGAGTAAGCCAGCCATTGAGGGGAGAAAAAAGAGAACAAGCATATTTAGCAGGAGATCAAAGAGCTAAGAAACAGGGAATCTGAGACAGAGATTCTTGACATCTTATGAGAGTAGCTGAAGCAAAGGCTAGAGGTTGAGATGAGGAGGTTGTGCAGGACCAAGTTAGTAATAAGAGGCTAAAAGTGAAGATCTGAGGATGGTGATGGCAAAGTTCACAAGTTGCAGAAAAGGCGAGGGCCCCGATAG
>SJYV01026554.1:13982-31464 GCA_006410875.1 Neotragus pygmaeus | reverse complement strand
CTCCTCACTGCAAACTTGCTTTTCTCCTGGTTCCCTACCTCAACTAACAGCTGACCAAGCCAATCTTCCTACCCCTCTATATTGACAGAGTTCACTGTCAACTCCTACAGACAGTACTACTTAAATCTCTTTTGAATCCTGCCCATGTTCTACTCTACCTTAATTCAAGCCATTATTCTTGACTAAGCTACTGCAATTAACTTATTACATAATTAAATGTGAGGATCTCCAAGACCCCTCCCATTTCTCTCTCATGCATATCTCCCCAAGTCTAAAACTTCCTCCATATTGTGACCTGATTAGTTCATCTAAAACACAAGTGTGGTATNTGTCAACTCCTACAGACAGTACTACTTAAATCTCTTTTGAATCCTGCCCATGTTCTACTCTACCTTAATTCAAGCCATTATTCTTGACTAAGCTACTGCAATTAACTTATTACATAATTAAATGTGAGGATCTCCAAGACCCCTCCCAATTCTCTCTCATGCATATCTCCCCAAGTCTAAAACTTCCTTCATATTGTGACCTGATTAGTTCATCTAAAACACAAGTGTGGTATTTAACTCTACAAACTTAACGTTGTTCCTTTACTAACCATTATGTAAAGCAGTGACTTCTAAAGGAGGGGGGCGCGACAGGAATAAATTATTTGCTCCTCTTTCATTTGTTTTTGTGTTTTATAATATATGTCTATGTTGAGTTCCAGAAAAACATCTGCTTCATGGACTATGCTAAAGCCTCTGACTGTGTGGATCACAACAAACTGTGGAAAATTCTTAGAGACAGGAATATCAGACCACTTAATCTGTCTTCCCAGAGAAGGCAATGGCACCCCACTCCAGTACTCTTGCTTGGAAAATCCCATAGACAGAGGAGCCTGGTGGGCTGCCGTCTCTGAGGCCGCACAGAGTAGGATACGACTGAAGTGACTTAGCAATCTGTCTTCCAAGAAACCTGTATGTGGGTCAAAAAAACAAGTTAGAACTGGGGGACATGGAATGACTGACTGGTTCCAAATTGGGAAAGGAGAGCATCGAGGCTCTATATTGTCACCTTGCTTAATTTATATATAGAGTACATCATGTCAAATGCCAGGCTGGATGAATCACAAACTGGAATCCAGATGGCCAGGAGAAATATCAACCACCTCAGATATGCAGATGATAACACTCTAAAGCAGAAAGTGAAGAGGAACTAAAGGGCCTCTTGATGCAGGTGAAGGAGGACAATGAAGAAGTTGGCTTGAAAGTCAGCATTCAAGTGTGGCACTCCCTTCTCTGTGCTCACAAACACCGCATACATCTCTATCACAGCACTTAAGTCACAGTAACGGAACTTGTTGTTTATGTGGCTATCTACCTATCTGTGTATTGCCAGTGCCTGGTGTGACTCATGAAACAAATGAAATTATTTAATATTTGTTACAAGTGCTCAAGAGGCGCTCTGATGGGGGATAAACTGTAGCAACACCTTCCCTACCTGACACAGTTGAAAGAGTTAAGTGCTCTGCTTTGCTCAGGTTCTATTTAGGCTGAGGATCAACTTTAACTGTTAAATTTTAAGATGTGCTTACTTACATTAAGCACTGACTTTTGCAGTGTTGGTTAACAGGGAGAGATTTTTAGAAAGCCGACACTTCATCACCCACGAGATTCTAATCAATTGTCAACAGTGCCAACACATTCCGAAAAATGCCTTATATAAATTCAAAAGCTAAGGCTCAGTGATTCTGGTCAAGCACAGCAAATTAATTGCACATATTTATCTTCCTTTTCTGAAACTACACTAAAATGAAAAGGGGAAAAAGAAAGTATAAACCCATAACCACATAGAAGTGACACCAGTGGATAGGCAATTTTAATTCAATTTTAAAGAAGTAATTTGGAAGAAAGAAGAGTGTGTGACATGGCAAAGCCAAGGAAATTAAGTGCATAGTGCCTGCAAAAAGGAAAATAATGAGTGAACAACTTGCTGGCCAGAATTTAGAGACAAAGGAGCTGCAGGAGAGAGTGTGAAGTATGGATCTGAAATTAGGGAACTGGTTGAAAAGTTTAAGTAACAGAGCACTGAGAGTTCCCATCCCCCTTCCCACCACCAGAGTCAATTACTTTCCCCAGTAGCAGAAAACAAGGGTGGAGCATTAAGAAAAATGCTGCAAACCCTCCCGTCATGGTTTTCAGTTTACAGTGGGTATATGCCTCCTCGGAGAAGGCAATGGCAACCCACTTCAGTACCCTTGCCTGGAAAATCCCACGGACGGAGGAGCTTGGTGGGCTGCAGTCCATGGGGTCACTACGAGTCGGACATGACTGAGTTACTTCACTTTCACTTTTCACTTTCCTGCATTGGAGAAGGAAATGGCAACCCACTCCAGTGTTCTTGCCTGGAGAATCCCAGGGACGGGGGAGCCTGGTGGGCTGCCAGCTATGGGATTGCAGAGAGTCAGACACGACTGAAGCATATGCCTCCTAGGTATATAGTGGTGTACTTTGCTCTCAGAATGCCAAAAGGTGTATATGTTGGAAGATTGTCTTTTGGACAAATTGAATGGTCTTAAAGAAAAGACCTACAGTTTCAGAGTACAGATTTCTACTTACTGACACCTGGAAACCACCTAAGAAGCTGGCCTGTTCACCACCTAAATGCCTAACATGAAGCCCATTGGTGACAGGACTCACTGGGTCACAGAAAACTTCTAACTGGCTTTCTAGCATGTTACTCTTAAACACACAGATGGGGATCACCAGATACTCTAGGCAAGCCTAGAATCATGAAAGAAGCCAAACAAACAAAAAAGGTACCNTGTCTCTTATACACATCTCATCATTGTGAAATTTTCCAACCACACAGGAAAAAATCCTAAAATGTTACAAAGTAGGCGAAGAGTAACACATGAAGGCAAAGAAAGGAATCAGAAACAAGCAGGCTTGAACAGGAACACCTGGAAACCAGAACAGATCCCTGCCTCCACAGTAATGACAGAAAATTACTTCCTGTCTAGAGATCTAGACTCAATTGAGGGGGAGGGCACGTTCACGTATGTCTCAAGTTATCTCCTACCTAGTCATTTCCAGGTAACTACAAGAAAAGGAGCTTCAGTAAAATAAAAGAATAGAAGCAAGCAAGCATAGTGACCAGGAAATAAGATATGATGCCTGCCCATATTTCCCACCCCCCAAAATTTAGGCAAAGTCTAATATGAGGCCTATATGATATGCCTTAAGAGTAACCAGTCCATATTAGAGCAGGAATGCAGAAGGCTACCGATTTTTAAGTTAGAAGAAATAAAAAAAAAAAAAACACTGGAGTGGGCATACTGATATTTGAGCATCGGGAAAACATCTATAGATATTTGATGGGGTATAGCCTGCAGAATTCTAAGATGGCTCCAGGAATACTGCCTCCTGGTGAACATTTTCTGCATAAAACTCTCTACCTGTGGAGAAGGGTTGGGTAGGATGGGATGTCACATAGGTAATTAGATCACTAATTAGTTGACTTTCAACTAATCAAAAGGAAGGTTACCCTGAGTGGTCCTAACTTACTNATACTGCCTCCTGGTGGACATTTTCTGCATAAAACTCTCTACCTGTGGAGAAGGGTTGCGTAGGATGGGATGTCACATAGGTAATTAGATCACTAATTAGTTGACTTTCAACTAATCAAAAGGAAGGTTACCCTGAGTGGTCCTAACTTACTCAGGTGAGTCCTTTAGAAGATGAGAAAGAACTGAGAGGGGCTCCTCCTGCTGGCCTTGAAGACATTGCCACTGTGAGTTCTATTTGTTGCTGTTGCTGTTTAATCGCTAAGTTGTGTCCAACTTTCTTGTGACTCCCATGTACTGTAGCCCGCCATGCTTCCTTAGCTGCAAGGAAATGAAATCAGCCAACAACCATATGAGCCTTCAGGGAGATGCTGGTCCACAGATAAAAACTCTAGCCCCAGCTGCCGCCTTGACTGCAGCCTCGTGAGACCTTGAGCAAAAGATCCTATGAATTGTCCTGGACTCCTGACTCACAAAAACTAAGGTAAATGGGTGTTGTTTTACAGCCACCAAAATTGTGGTATTGTCACACAGCAATAGAAAACCAATACTATAGCACATGGACAAACTTAAGGGTATCTAAGCAGGATAAACAACTTAGTAATTACACTTCCTCCAAAAGCATAAAAAGTTCAGGAGTCAAAGCACTGCCAGGTGGTTTCAAAAATTATACATTCAGAAATGCCAGAAAGCAGAAGTCACTCTGCACAGGGCTAACTGGTAAGCACTGCCAGAAGTAATCAGGTTTAAAGAGATTAGTTTCAAGTGGATTGTTTAGCTTGTTTAAAAAAAAAAAAAAGATTAAAAAGTTCAACCAGAGTTCTCCCCCCTTAGTTTGAAATTACAATTTTTTACATCTTGCAAGCAAAGAACAAAAAGGTTTCAAGAATCACTGAAGCTTTTGAATGGGCAAAAGCTTTTCATGTATATGCTTCATTTTTCAAATGATACTAAGTAAGGTCTTTCGACCAGCAATATCAGCATCACCTAAGAATTTAGGAACAGCAAATTCATGGGCCCCACTTACAGACCAACTGAATCAAAAACTCAGGCTGAAGTCTAGCAGTCTGTCTTTAACAAGCCCTCTAGGTGATTCGAATGCAAGTTCAAATTAGGAATCACTAATCTAGTGTTCATTTCTGCCAATGCCCTGCCATGCTCTCTGGTCTTCCTGCTTGAGTCAAGAGTTTTCAGCACAGGGCTGTGAGAACTCTGGATATGAATGCTTTCAGGCAGGACGTGCTCTCTTCACCTTGCCACAGTTTTCCACCAGTCCTGACTGACTTCTACATTTTCTGCTCAGCCAATGATAACATTAGAGTTTGGGACCTCGGGGGGAAAAAATTCTCATTCATGAGAAAGATGTCAGTGTATTCAAAACAAAATGCATTGAGCAGAGATTTGAGTACACTAAAATCAGAATGCAGTTTCTTTCAATACCATCTAAAAGGAAAACAAGATACGTTTAATTAAAACTCATTGTCAACTAAGACACTAAGCCTACATTAGACTCTTTTCCTTTTTTTTTTAAACTATGAGGGGTTAGAAACCCCAGTCTAAATGAGTCTTGGGCTTTCCTGGAGGCTCAATGGTAAAGAATCCTTCTGCCAGTGCAAGAGACATGGGTTTGATCCCTGGGTTGGGAAGATCCCTTGGAGAAGGAAATGGCAACCCACTCCAGTATTCTTCCCTGGGAAATCCCATGGACAAGAGGAGCCTAGTGGGCTACAGTCCATGGAGTCACAAAGAGTTGAACACAACTTAGTGACTAATCAACAAAAAATGAGTCTCCGTATATGTGACCATCCATTTAGGGTCCCCTGAGCTAATGATAAGAGCCCCTGGGAATTAGAGGACAGAGCACACACTCTGCCCCATATAACTGCCCCAGGCACATCTTCCCTTTGAGTTCTGGCTCCTTATCCATAAAAGTGGAGATTAGTACTAACATTCTGATAACCAACACCAGAACTACTCCTTACTTAACAAGAAACAATATTTGCTATCACTGGAGTAATTACTTCTTTAGCCAGTTTTGAAAAGAAAAACAAAATTTGAGATAAGTTAAAGTTGATAAAAACACATAAGTATTTATGCATATGAAGGAACAGTGACAGACCCTCTGATAACTTTGTAATGTAACACTCTCATTCTTAAAACCCAAGATAAGTTCTAAAACTTAATCACAAAGAAACTTAAAAGAGTTGGAAAGACTCAAAAACAAAATTTTAGAACTGTTGTATCCAAGAAATAAACATGGTAACATTTTAATGAATTTCTTTCAAATCTTATTATATGTACACTATGTATTTTGTATGCTGCTGTTGCTGCTGCTAAGTCACTTCAGTCGTGTCTGACTCTGTGGGACCCCATAGACAGAAGCCCACCAGGCTCCCCTGTCCCTGGGATTCTCCAGGCAAGAACACTGGAGTGGGTTGCCATTTCCTTCTCCAATGTATAGTTGTGAATATAAAATTTTGCATCTTGGTTTCTAAGTAACCACCGCACCATCTTTGAAAACACTTTTCAGGCTAGCTTCCTACCACATGAATAGCCTATAGTTTACCCATAGATTATACACTAAATACCCCAAATATACTAATATGCCACCAAGTAAAACTAAGTAGCAATATTATCATTAATGTCTTACTTCCCTCACATTAACACAGGCATAGCAATAAATATCAATTCAGCATTAATAAAACACTAAATGAAAGCAACAATGAAAATAGACAACTAAAGTCCCATATGTTATCAGTTGAGCAAGGAAAAAGACAGCCCACGAAATCTAGAACCATTTTTTTTTTAATCAACAGAACCTAAAGAAAGATAAAAGGGTGATTTGGGAGTCTTCCCATTCAGCTGAATGTACACAAATCCCTGGCAATACTTAGTAAACAAAAGTAGGTGGAATTCTCATTTTGTAAACATCAAAGGAGCTGGCAGGGTGATTAAGCAAAGCAAAACACATGAATTTTAATGTTAAAACCCATACGACAGAGATTCATACCTACAGAGTAAGACAGAAAATGGCAGTTTTAAAAGATAAGCAAAACGGAAGCACAGAAAGGTAAAGGGATAGGCTAAGTGTCGGTCGCTCAGTCGTGTCCAACTCTCTGTGACCCCATGGACTGTAGCCCGCCGGGCTCCTCTGTCCATGGAATTCTCCAGGCAAGAATACTGGAGTGGGTTGCCATGTCCTACTCCAGGGGATCTTCCCAACCCAGGGATCACACTTAGGTCTCCTGCATTGCAGGCAGACTCTTTACTGTCTGAGCCACCAGGGAAGCCCAAAGGGATAGGCTAGGCCCAGTTGAATATTATTATACAGTTGGTTCAAATTATAGTCCTAAGCTTAGTCGTGCATAGACTTACCTTCCACGAAGGAACACAGACAGAGATTTTCTAATATGAGTACTTTAAGCTCTTTGATAGTCAAATCCACTTAAGATAACTTCCTAGAGACCGTTATTAAGAGCCTAATGAGGGAAATTGAAAGCAACTAGGGCAGAAAATTCCACCTCACGAAAAAGCCTTATTCAGAATAACAGTTTTACATTTCTTAAATGAAACAGAAAGAAGGAAACACAACTTAAGACTGAGGCATGCTTAAAACTAAAGATGAAAGGATCCAACAATTTACCAGGGAAAGTTATGAGAAAAATAACTGGTACATCCAGCTTATACCCACCTGCTAGGAATCAGGAGTTTCTGTACACTAAAAGTGGGGTCTAATTCCCCCAAACCTCTCAACTTACACTGTACATGTGTGCTTTGCTATGCTATTATCTACGTGGTTAGGACAGAGAAGGCAGTGGCACTCCACTCCAGTACCCTTGCCTGAAAAATCCCATGGACGGAGGAGCCTGGTAGGCTGCAGTCCATGGGGTCACCAAGAGTCAGACACGACTGAAGCGACTTAGCAGCAGCAGGTGGTTAGGAAATGCAACGCACAGTACCCAGAGACATGAACTTGGGCTATGGCCATCACCGCCCTCCTACTAAAGTGAAAGTGAAAGTGAAGTCGTGTCCTATTCTTTGCGACCGGTGGACTGTAGCCCACCAAGCTTCTCCGTCCATGGAATTCTCCAGGCAAGAATACTGGAGTGGGTTGCCACTTCCTTCTCCAGGGGATCTTCTCGACCCAGGGATTGAACCCACATGGCAGGGAGACACTTTAACCTCGGCTCCACCAGGGAAGCCGTTAAATACAAGAACACAGTCTCTCAGAAAACCTCCTATAGAGACACAGAACTCCAGATCCAAGTACTAACATCAAAGATTTCAAGGGAGGAAAGGAAGCCAGGTTGAAAGGAGTAGGAGGAGGCGGGAGAGGGGGGCAAAAGGGGTGGCCTTACAGATGTCTCCTGCCACCTACAGATACCCAGGCATAACGGGACATTTTCCCTGGGCCTCCAGAGAAGGGAGGACTGGAACTCGGCCCTACCAGAACCAGAATTCGAGTTCTCTGCCAAGAGGAGGTGATCAGTCTCCAATCCTCAGCTCAGACTGAGGGCCCTTGAACCAGATTCCTGCATCCATGACTGGGGGAATAGAAAAACAGGGAAGGATAGGAAGGGCTAAGGAGAGGAAAGAGAGTGGGGAGGGGAGAGAGGTCAATAAAGTCTCTTGTTCCTTATCAGTCGGGACACTCTGGCCAGTTGTCCGAATCAGGAGGAGACCAGGGACAAAGGGTCCCAGTTGAGGCCACTGGGTCTGGTCCATTGGCAGGCAAGCTGGCCCGAGTACCCGGAGTGGTCAGGATGTCAGTCTCAGCGAAGAGTCCCCGCCAGAGTTGCCATTTGTTGCAGGAAGGTGGACCCCTTCCAGGGCCCAAAACTGGGCTCTTGTTTAACACTCGGAAATGAATTGTCCAAAGAGACATGTGCTGACAAAGCAAGAGATTTTATTGGGAAAGGGCACCTGGGTGGAAAGCAGTAGGGTAAGGAAACCCAGGAGAACCACCCTCCTACTAAAGACAGGGACAAATGAGGAGCAAGTCCTTCTACAGATGGCGTGGCAGTCAAGAGCACTCTCTTCTCAGCCCTCCTGGACCCTGCAGCACGTGACCACGTGCATCTGGATGTGCATTAGACGTGATGTAACAAACATGATTTAAAACAACCTCACAAAGGAGCAAAAGCTGCTTTGATAGGTGTTTAATTTCTGTCAAACTCCTGTTCAGTAATTTTATAAAAAGTCCTCGGTTCTTAAAACTGCTCTGCCTTGAGGAACTGGTGCCAACTCTTTTCAAAGGTAATATGGAAGAGCTTCATGTTTTAGGAAAGAACATTAAAAAAAATGTCCAAAAAGCAAAGCAATTTTTTTAAAGCTAATATTAGGTGTTAAAGGATTAAAGCGATTTTTCAAAAGTGAGAGAAAGTGCAAAAGTAACCTGTACTACGAAGAGAAAGTATTGAGTAGACTGCTAATTTTTTGGATTTTAGAATTTTATTTTCTGATACAAAAAAGAAAACTGACTTTTTGCCATCTGCCAGTAGCTTACCATTAAAGAGAAAAGAGAGTTATGTGTAAATGAAATCCAGATCCTAAGTCAAATGTTTGTTTTACATATTTGAAATTTTTTTAGCTACACCAAAGCCATACTGGGCTCACAATTAGTCACTAGGAGGGAAGAAACCTCACAAGAAAGAATACTTTGGTTTTTTCTCTTTGCAAGGTCATGAAAAAGCAATTTCAGTTTTGTGCCTGTAAAAGTAATTCTTAATTATACTTGTCCCTGTAAAATTAATTCTAAATTATATCTACCAGGGAAATGAAAATTTTTAAAACCTTTAAAAAGAAAAAAAAAATCAATAAAAAATACAAGTGGAGAGTAATGACAAACAACACAATAAAATATAACACACACCTGTGATTAATTTCAATCTCTTCCCTAAAAAATACTGCTTAAAACAAGCAGCACCGAGTCTCATCAATTTCATCTTTTTTTNAAAAAAAAATCAATAAAAAATACAAGTGGAGAGTAATGACAAACCACACAATAAAATATAACACATACCTGTGATTAATTTCAATCTCTTCCCTAAAAAATACTGCTTAAAACAAGCAGCACCGAGTCTCATCAATTTCATCTTTTTTTTATTAGACATTAGGGAGCACAGAAATGACCAATAGTGTTAGACTTATAATGAAGAAAGGAAAATCAAACTGTAATTAAGAGCACAAGTTCACTGATAAATGTCTCTTTTAACAGAGTGATAATGGATGTCCTAATTTTATAGTATATATAGAGAGATGTTGTAAAAATTAACATTTTAACCTCAAAGATTCAGTTCTATATGCTTGTATTTACATGTTAAAGACCACCGAATGATAAGCCTTTAAAAAGTTTTACCTACACTTGAAATGCCCAGTAAGCAAGATTCAGAAACTTCATCTCTATTCTCATAGATGGGCTAAAATGAATATATATACTGCCTTACCGCATGGATTCTTTTGAAATGAAGGTACTTAATGAGCATGACACCTTATACCATCTTAAAAAGTACTCAACTTTTCAAACCTTAACAGAAAAGTACTTTTGATTTCTAGGAAAATCTCCATCATTCCACAAACATAATGAATCATGTATACTACAGGGTCACTTTACTGTGTAAGCCATGGGTCATTACAAATAGGCAACACAAATAGAAACTGCACATTTCACTCAACTAAACAGAGCCTGAGAAAGCTATCTAAAATGTCTTATATTCAGTGATTTAAAAATTATATCAGGAAACACTTAAATATTTGGAACTCACTTTCCCTACTCTTCCATCCAGTGCGTTTGATTAATCAAAAAATGACAAAACAAGACCACAGATTAACTACAAATAACTATTTCAACTAAACATCATAGGTTTGGAAAAACAAACACATGGCAACGTTGGACCTTTTGAGACTCGACCACCTTTTCATCTGAAACATTTAACCACTTAAAACTAAACTCAGTTTACAACTATGTATAAAGATACTTCTATCAATCCCTTAACCGCCATGAACCACAAGGTAATTATCCTAAATGCGCTTTCATGATTCTCCAAAACCCTAAAAAGAAAAGTCACACTAGTCAGATTTATACTGCGCCTTCACTTCAAAATTATTAAATACATCTGAACCAAAATTAAGAGATTCCCCTAAACACACAATTTATACATTTATATTTTGAAAAGGATTTTCTTAATGTATACACTTACTTGTCCACGATACGTTTGCAAGTTGGTTGTGAAAGTTTAGTAATTCTACTCTAGAGCCAAGAAAAAAAAAGAAAATTACAAGTGGAAGACATAAAATGGGGATCAATAAGGATATTTTGTAAAAGGATTAATGTCTATATAATGTAACTAATCAAAAATGAGACACCTTGTTGGGCTTTTTTGGGAGGGGGTGATTCCTTGTTTTTTAACTGAAGCACAGTTGATTTCCAGGGTTTTGTTAGTTTCAGATGTACAGAGAAACATCAGACAAACCCTAGCAGATGGATGTGCTACCAAGACACGTGGCTGTAAACGTCCAAAGGGTGAAGACCAAGAAAGTCAAAGGAAGACTTTCCATTCAATGTGTCCGTTCAACGGGCTTGAGGAGGGAAGGCAGGGTCCCCAGGTTTATTAGTTACATAATCACATCCTAACATGCCACCCAGTCAACAGTCTCTCACTAGTGTCTGACTCTTTGTGATTCCATAGACTGTAGCCTGCCAGGCTCCTCTGTCCACGGGATTCTCCAGACAAGAATATTGGAGTGTGTTGCCATTTCCCTCTCCAGGCTCTCCTGCATTGCAGGCAGACTCTTTACCATCTGAGCCACCAGGAAATTCCTCAAAAAAGAAAACACCAAATACATCATCTTCCACATCCATTCTGTCTCCTAAATGATCCCAGCTCTAACATTCGCTCCCCTCAAAAGTCAATTTCCATATATATGTAAAGTAAACAAGCTTGGCTTGTTGATACCCTCTTACTAACAACTTCGTGCAAGTACTCACGTACCATAATCTTTATCCTCCTACTCTAATTCAGTTTTGTACTCTGCTGAAAATGTAACTATTCAAAAAGTTTTTATTTTCGTTTTAAAACTCTAGGATCTAGTTTTTGACAAGACATTATATGTCTTATTTCTAAGTTTAAGTAATAATGACCTACATTTTGGCATGATAACACAATTTGCTATGCCATACAGAGGTCCTGTTTCCTGTCAGCTGAGAGTGGATGTCCTAACCAGCCCATCACCACAAAACTGGAAAAGAAAATTTCTCTTCCTCCTTCAAATTTCGGGGCGGGGTGGGGTGCGGTGCTCAGATATTGTATTGGGCGGTGCTCCCAATACTGAAGGAAAGAGAAGCTAGCTGGGAAGCAGGAAGGAAATTGCAGAAGAAAAGTTAAGGAGATGGTAAGATTGGAGGTGAAACAGACTGACATTTTTTCCACTGCCTGGAAGTGAGTAAATGTCTGTAGGCCCTGGAGGAAAGCCCTGAGGGTCCACGGTTATTATCTGTGCCTGCATCATTAGGCCAAGAGAAAGGGGGATGGAGCCGCAAGAATAAACGGACATAAGAACAAAAAGGAGCTAGTTAAAAGCCCTTACTATGTGGAACAGGAGGTTAGAGATTAGGGTAAAAGAAACAGCAAGAGTGACCTCGTCATGTGTAACACGCTACCTGGAAAAACCCCAAGACAGAAAAGTTCTTTCAAATTTCAATTAAGAGTGAGGGCTCAATTACTCCATTAATATCTTAAAAGATAAACCTATTCTCATGAAAGTTCTCATTACAAGAAAAACGGGCTTTAACAATATGACGGGATGGATGTCAGCTGGACCTGTGGTCATTTCACAACACAGACACAGGCTCCCACATGCTCACTGTTATGCTGTACATCTTACGATAATA
Source organism: Neotragus pygmaeus (assembly GCA_006410875.1). Classification (NCBI taxonomy): domain Eukaryota; kingdom Metazoa; phylum Chordata; class Mammalia; order Artiodactyla; family Bovidae; genus Neotragus; species Neotragus pygmaeus. Next base: position 19,027 of record SJYV01026554.1, on the reverse strand, counting down.
CAATGTTACTTGTCAATTATATTGCAATAAAACGGGGGGGGGACCCATTCTCAAAACATGCAAACTCTTCTACTCTTCTTACAGTGGATAGCCTCCCAGTAGATTGACATATATAAAATTACAATTCTGTTTAATCACAAGTCAAATAACTTTTTAGCATACAAGGCAAATCTTACCAGCAACTCCATGTACCCTTTAACTTACTTCTTGGGGAATTCCAAAACACTCTCTTTATCTCCATGCAATTTGTATGCCAGCAAGAAAGTCCTTTTTAAACTCCCAAATTCACTATTCCATGGCCCTTCTGAGTGTGTGCCTCTGCTAGGAACATACCATGCTGCTTCCTGCATTTTCACCTTTGCACATAAAATTCACTGGTCCTTAAAAAAAGAAGTCCTACTCAGACAACCACACACAACCCAACACCATCCCTCCTCTCGTAACACCCTGGAATTTTCCAGGCCTGGCTGGTTATCCATTTCCCCTACCAAGTCGTGCTTCAGTGTCCAAGTTTCGTGTTTTCACAGGATGCAATATACAAAGCCAAAATTTAAATATTTAAAACTGTTTCCTCAACCTACTTCCCTGACCCTTCACGTAACTATTTTTCTTAAAACACTCCAGTGGTTCCCAGAGCTAAGAGCAGTGTTTTTCAAAACACCATTGCTAGTCCTGGGATGTTAACTCAATTGCTCTTTCCTAGAATAGAAAATACCAGAGTGCATCACACAAAGGGTGTTTTTTCATGATATTTTATCATTTACACATGTGTGCACTAGGTTGTAAGGTAAAAATGTATTATCTTACTATAACGGGTCACTGTTCAAAAAAGCCTGAAACAGACCAACTTTTGTTTGGTCCACAAGGCCTTCTCACCTGACCCCTGTGTAAGACTCTGGGCCTGTCTCTTGCTGTACCCCATAAAGCCAAGTTCACCAAGTCAAATAATTTTGCAGTTCCTTGTCTTAATTCCTGGACACCCAGAGGCAAGAGTGGGTCAGTCCCTTGTGGGGTCACTGCTCCCTTCTCCTGGGTCCTGGTGTACACAAGGTTTTATTTGTGACCTGCAAGAGTCTGTTTGACTTTTGAAAGTCCATTTGAACCATGAAATTAAAAGACGCTTGCTTCTTGGAAGAAAAGCTATGATCAAACTAGACAGCATATTAAAAAGCAGAGACATTATGTTGCCAACAAAGGCCCATCTAGTCAAAGCTACGGTTTTTCCTAAAGTCGTGTATGGATGTGAGAGTTGGACTATAAAGAAAGCTGATCACCAAAAGAATTGATGCTTTTGAACTGTGGTGCTGGAGAAGACTTTTGAGAGCATCTTGGACAGCAAGGAGATTCAACCAGTCAATCCTAAAGGAAATCAGTCCTGAATATTCATTGGAAGGACTACTGCTGAAGCTGAAACTCCAATCCTTTGGCCACCTGATGCGAAGAACTGATTCATTGGAAAAGACCCTGATGCTGGGAAAGATTGAAGGTGGTAGGAGAAGGGGATGACAGAGGATGAGATGGCTGGATAGCATCACCGACTCGATGGACAAGAGTTTGAGTAAGCTCTGGGAGTTGGTGATGGACAGGGAAGCCTGGCGTCCTGCAGTCCACAGGCCTGCAAAGTCGGACACGACTGAATGACTGAACTGAACTGTCTTAATGCTGTCAACCACACCGTTCCTTCTGCCTTGAAGGATACTTGTCTACAAGGCTCCCCTGTGCCCAGTTCTCATTATTTAATATGGATTACCTCCTCCATAAAAGCTTTTCATATGCACGCTTACTTTGTATCTCTATGATACCTACGATTCAGTCCCTTAGGCATTCCACTGTACTTATTAATTTTAGGCTTGACTGTTGACCCAACCTCTAAACAATAAACTCCCTAAAGGAAGGAGCACATTTTACTAGCCTATGTATCAGCAGCACTGAGCTGCTCCATATGGCACATGATAGAGGTTCAAAACTGGTAAAATGAACAAATAATTAAGACTTCCATCTAACTTCTCTGACGTTAGAAATGTCTGAGTGGTTGCCCTTGCAACAAAGCCCATTCAGATTGCAGTGCTGGATCGAGACTTTTGCATCTTAGCTACAGTTCCGGGAGAGAAGTACCCAGGAGCCTGAGACAGAAAGAGATGTCTGCTTGGCTCCCAGAGAAGAACGTCCAGATTACTATGTGGCAGCACCCAATTCCACGTTTCAGGAAGTTATCTGGGGAAGGCAGAGCAGAGAGTTTCTCCAGGCGTCCACCCACAGGTGAGTTAAGTCAGAAACAGCATTATCAACCTTATTGGCAGGGAAAAATCTCATTTTAAAAATAACTCACTCTTAATAAGACAGGGGAGGGGATTCTCCCTGTTGAGGTCAAAAAGCTGGCAATATGAGCTAAGCAAAACAAAAGGTAGCATGAAATACCTCATTGAAATTTTATGATCTCTGTTGCCTACTCTAATCATACCAAAATAGCTCCTGATTCACTGCTCTCTTTAGGAGATACTACATGGAGGACTGGGGGTCATACCTAACAGGGACTCCTTGCTGGGGCTTGGAAGCTTTTCCAAGACTTTACCTAACGTAGACTCTTCTCATTTTTAGGGGTTCTGATTCACCTGTTTCACAAACCAATCCTTCAACTGTCTTCACTGTAATTAAAACAGTTCAGGCAGCACCCAAGACAGTTTGACAGATTCTGCCAACTGTCAGTTTCAGCTGTTCTTTTCCATTTCCACCATAGTTCATAAACTCCTATTACAAGAGCCTTAGTTTTGTTTTTCTGCCTGAACTAATCACTCATTTTCTTGTAAAAATCATTCCTTTTGTTTCCATTTTGCCCCTAGACTTGCAATTATATCCAAAATTAAGGCAAAGGTAAACTTCTATTATGACCTAGCATTAGTAAAAAAATATATTCATAAAATGTGAAACTCTTCATCCACAGTATTAAAGTTTTAGATACCAGTCAGATTAAGTACTTTAGGATTGCCTAGGTAAAACTTTGAAGGCCATTTAAAGCTCTGTTTCCTTTTGGTTTAAGTAGGTGCAGGAGGCTATGCTTATTCCATACTTATTAGGTACAAACACCGACCAAGTGTGGAAACTTCCACAAATGCCTTCTCTCAACAACTCAAATGAAACAAGTCACTGTTAATGAGACAGAGTCATAGCCCCAGATACAGACTTGCAGAAAAATTATGCCATAAATATTCGTTTGCCTCTCCAGTCAACTTTTAAGAATTTATTAAGGACAAATACGCTAGTTTATAAATATATTTTTTACACTTTAGTATGTTAAATGTGTGGGACTTATTTTCATGCTTTAAAGACCAGTGTACTTTGTATTAAGTTCCTCTCAAGCTTCCCTTAGTAAAACCATGGACATTCATTCAGCTTAAAGGTTGTAGAAAACTGATTTTCTTTCACAATGCTACCCCTCCACAGCCTAGAGAGAATTCAGCCTTCAGCATGAAAAACTGCTACTTGATTTTTCTTCGCTGACACGTTTTAAACAGAAGGGCTGCAGACGCTCAAGGGAAGCCATATTTCAAAGATTCTGAACAGTAGTATTTTTCAGTATTTTCTCTTATTAAAATTGGTACAATTCATCCAAAACATTTTTCAAATGCCATTATTTTCCAGCTTACATGCTTAACAACTGCTTAGAGAAAGCAATCTCTCCATCTGAAAGATTTGCTTCAAGAAACAAACCAGCAATTACAAAAACAGAGGAGAAAGAAAATTCATTTTTACAGACTGGAAAAAAAATGGAAAACTCACCTAAGACTTTCATTTTACAGATTAAAAAACAAGAGTCCACAAAGGTCAAGCAATCTGCCTCAGATCACCAAGCTACTAATAGCAGCACTAGAAATAGAATGAGGTATTTTAATTGCTCTTAGTATCCCAAATCATGCAAGTTATATATCTTCTCCTCACTTTGTCACAGAAGTTTTACAAACAAGTATTGCTCTTTCTTATCAATTCCTGATGAAGGATTCCTACCACACATTCTTAACATTTTCAAACGTATTCAAGTTAATAAACTTTAAGTTTTAACTCCAACAAAAAGGGCAGTACTATTAAGAACTTTCCTCTGAACATTTTAAGAACAAAAANGAGGGGGACCGGGAAGGATCCAGAGCCTCAGGGGGGCAGACCCAGGGAGGGCTGGGCCCCTTATTTCTGCCATCCACCACCCCCATCTTCCCGGAGTGGGTGGGGTGGGTGGAGGTCTCCTGCTGCGCTTCCCCAGGCCGAGAGAAGGTCCCTCTGCTCCTCTGACAAGATCTGTAATTTCCGGCAGACATTTGAGGTCCCTGACATCTGCATAATGTGGGCCAGTCTCTTAGCAACGGGGAACAGCTGTCTGGCATTTCCAAGATTAAACTGTAACTATACACGGTCCTTGCCAGGGGGAGGGGGAGGGAGAGAGGGGATAAACACTGCCTCCTGGCATTTTCAAACTCATTTAGCTTTTATTCATTTCCTGCCTCCAGTAAAGAGGCCAGGGATTCAGGCTGGGCCAGGCTGTTCCACCCCTGTCTCTACCACGGTTGCTGAGGTTGCAGATGGCACTTCACCCAGATCTGTTGGCTCGCGGGAGCAGGGAGAGGGGTCGGGGGTATGGCACTAGCCTCCTTGGGTTTTACTGTATTTGTTTTATGTAGGTGCGGTGATCCTGGCACGCGTGGGGTAAGTGCCGCCCAGGAAGAAAGGCTGTGTGGCCCATCAGTTGAAGCCCCCAAGGTGGCTCCAGCCTGGTTTCATTTCATCCAACTCTTCTCCTAATGGCTCTGTGATCTTGGGCCAAATCCCTTTCACCTGTCTGCACCTCCATCTCCCCGTCTGTAAAAGGAGGTGATTCTACCATCCCGAGGGTTGCTGTGAAGATAAAACGAACACGCGCTCAAGTGGTGGAGCCTCGAGTGATTGTGGTCGTGCCTCTCATCTGCGGTTCCCCCGCCCGCCCGTCATCCATGTCAGCAACCTCAGGCTCTGCTCTTCGGGGCAGAGGCAGACACAGTCGGTCCCGCCCCCCCCCTCCC
>SJYV01026553.1:0-16485 GCA_006410875.1 Neotragus pygmaeus | reverse complement strand
TGTTAGACAACTTAAGTTATTTCAAATTTTGTCCTAAGTTATACAAACGCAGTCTATAAAAGTACAGTACCTTAGGTAATAATAATAATGAGAACACTCATTATAAGGATACTGATAAAGAGTATGGTGTCAAATCAAAATACTGTAATATAAATGCTGTTCTAAAATTCAATATCAAAATATCTAATACATGTATAACTACACCAAGACTTTAGTTAAATTTAAAAAAATGATCACAGTAATACAGAAGAATTAGGTATGTATAAAAATAAGCGTTACAGTCAAGTTCAGAATTTTTAGAGAATGGGCTTATACAGTCAAATAAACAATTGTCAAAAAGATAAATAATAACTATCAATAATAAATGGAGAAAATAGATTGAAAACCTTGAAAGAAACCATGGTACTTCAGATTCTCATTTTATTTTATTGAGTATTTTCACTTTGTTATTACTGGAAAGAAGTGAGTGTTGCAGGCAGGAAGGCCAGAGTTCTCCAAACGGAAGAAATAGGCTGCAAGTGTCACATTTTTTCTCTCTCTCTTAAGGGGCAGAAGGAAACAAATTAGTGTTATATTTTTTCCCCTTCTCTATACAAATTTAAAAAGAAGTTTCTCTTAAAATTCTGTGTTGCCATAATGACACCTGGTTCCACCTGAACTTAACTTTCCTCAAACCTTGAGCTAACCAATGCATTTTTCTTATGGAAATGTTTGTCTTAAGCTATGTTAATGTACTANACTGAGCCCATTCAGAGCTTTCTTTTGCCTCCGTGGACCGATTGGGGTTTGCTTCCAAACCCCCAGGGACACCCTAAAGTGCTTGACTCTGCGGAGACCAGTGCCTTTGGATGGCTGATCTGAGATCCTGCGGGTCACGTCAGAGGTAGCCCATCACCATCCCCTGGTGGGTGTGTCTGGCTGGAAGCAGTGCCCAGGTCCGTGGTTGGCGCTCCCAAATTTGCTTCCTTCTGCAAGCCATAAAGGCTTTTAATTACTGAAGAATGATTCCTGCGTCCAGCCAATTTATCAGCCTCTGGCAAGAAGGAAGAGTCAACTGGCTATGAATCCTACCTGATTACTAATAGGAACTACATAAAATGACACGGGCTGAGGAATGCTCCTGCTTGGGCTCCAGCCAATGCAGTTCTGGATGGGCCGACCCCAGCTGAAGACAGCGACTGCTTTCCCTGGTGCAAGGGAGAGCCTCCCCGAAGGCCAGTGTTCATAGGGCCATGCAGGGTTGGGAAGTGGCGAAGACGGTTTCCAGCAGGTCCCCCAGGGACCCATCCCCATCCTGGGAGCAAGTGCACTCCCTCCAGGCCACCAGTCCCTTCTCAGGGTGAAGACGTCTTGGTGTTTACAGGCGCTCATAGTGTGGGTGATGCGGATTGGAGCCAGGATGCCTGGGTTCAAGTCACACGATAAGTATCCCAGGTGCCCACCAGTGAGTCAGTGGACAAACTGATTGTGCCACATCCATACAATGGAAACTCGTTCACCCATGAAGAGGAGTGATGCTCTGGTACACACTGCAACGTGGCTGAACCTCAAAAACATGATGCTCGGTGAGAAAATGCCAGACAGAAGGTCACGTAAGGTGTGTTTCCAGTTCTCTGAGCGCAGAACAAGGAGAATCGAGAGGCGGAAAGCAGCCTGGTGTCACCAGCGTGCGCCTGCCCCTCCGTGTCCACCTCTCGGCGACCCCACGGACTGTAGCCCACGAGGCTCTTCTGTCCGTGGAGTTTTCCAGGCAAGGATCCCGGGGCGGGTTGCCATCTCCTACGCCAGGGGCAATGGCAGTGAGGAGCAAGTGCTGGGTGGGTGAGGGTTTCCTTTTGGGGTGACAGAGTGCTTTGGAAGTAGGTAGAGGTGAGGATCGCACGATATTGGTAATATACGGAAGGCCACTGAATTTTTCACTTTGAAATGATTATTTTATGTCATGTGACTTTTAGTCCAAAAAAGCAAAAAGAAAAGCAAGTCAGATCATAATGATGCATTAAACAAGGTAGGGAAATGTTTTCCCTCCAGCAACGGCCAGTAAGACACCCAGGTTCGGGTTCAAGGCCAGTCTGGGTTCTAGGAAAGCCGTGCACTCCCGGGCAGTGTTCAGGCAGCTGGCCTCTCCTCTGCTCCCTGTTTCTTCCTCCCCTGAACACGGCTGCCCTGTCTAGGCCAGGGGTTCCCCACCTCCAGGATCTAATGCCTGATGATCTGAAGTGGAACTGTTGTAATAATAGTAGACATAAAGCACACAATAAATGCACACCCAAATCGTCCGGTGACCTTGCTCCCTCCTCCGCCCGCCTGGGTCTGTGGAGAAACTGTCCTCCTCGAGACCAGTCCTTGCTGCTAGGAAGGTGGGGGCCGCTGGTCTACCGTCGCAGGAGCCGTTCACTGTGCGGTGACGGGAAGCCCTGGAGGACCACAGGGAGGGCGGGCCTGCCTCTGCGTGGCGGCTGCTGAATCAGCGCTAGTAAGGACCCACCGCTTGTCCTTTTGTTATGGAGAAGAATCAATTCTTATTTATTTAATCCTCTCTAAAAAACACAGCAGAAGCATGAATGGGAACGCCAGCTGGTGGGATTTGTTCTGCATCCTTGTCTAGACTCCTTAGCACCTATGAACGTTCATGATCACAACGTCACTCATCCTCGTTCTAATACTGCTTCTCTGTGTGCGTGCTCCCTGCTAAGTCACTTCAGTCGTGTCCGACCCTTTGTGACCCTATGGACTGTAGCCCTCTGGGCTCATCTGTCCATGGGATTCTCCAGGCAAGAATACTGGAGTGGGTCGCCATGCCTTCTCCAGGGGGATCTTCTCCACCTAGAGATTGAACTCGTACCTCCCGTAGCTCCTGCATCAGCAGGTGGGTTCTTCTCTACTGAGCACAAGATGTGTTATTTCTTATTATTTATTGTTTTCCCAAAACAATAAACACATTGAAATAAAAAATACAGTCATCTGGCAAGAGCTTGCTGTGGGGCCCTCCAGGAACCCACATGGTGGGGGATGGGTCTATGAATGAATCCAGGGGTCCTGGGGGTGTGTTCCAAGACCCCCAGGGATGCCTGAGACTGTGACTAGTACCAGACCCTAGTTGTATTGTTTTTTCCTACACATACATACCTGTGGTGAAGTTTAATTTATAAGTTAGGCAGAGTAGGAGAATATCTGAAATGCCAGCATCACTACTCTGGCACTTCGGGGGCAATTATTGAATAAAACAAAGGTGAGCTGCATGCAAGCCCTGCAACGTCATGACAGGAAAGCTAATAACAAGCACGGCTCCTGAGTGACTAACAGCAGGCGCGGGACACAGCGGCGGCTCACGTGCCGGAGGAGCCGAGCAGGACAGCAGATCTCATCCCGCCGCAGTGAAGCCTGAGGAACGGTCTAGTTCTCGAATGTTCCATTTAGTATCTTCTGATAGATGACCACAGGCAGCTGAAGCTGAGGAAAGGGAAACCAAATGTGAGAGGGGATGGCTGGGTGGCAAGATTGCGTGGTAACCCCAGTGCGAGAGTTACGGCCAGGGATGCTCGGGAGCCCAGAGAAGCAGCCCCTGAGCTTCTCGCCCAGGTGGGGGGCGCTNCTTCTGATAGATGACCACAGGCAGCTGAAGCTGAGGAAAGGGAAACCAAATGTGAGAGGGGATGGCTGGGTGGCAAGATTGCGTGGTAACCCCAGTGCGAGAGTTACGGCCAGGGATGCTCGGGAGCCCAGAGAAGCAGCCCCTGAGCTTCTCGCCCAGGTGGGGGGCGCTCGGTCGGGGAAGGGCTCTTCCCTGGGCCTGAGCCAGCAGTGGAGCTTGACAAGGAGCGTGTGGGGAGCAGTTGCCACTGGCTTGGTTTGGCTGGAAGTGCAACAGGAATCTTACCGAGACGACACCTCTCAGCGCCCGCGTTCCCGCCGCCAGCCCTCCTTCCTGCTGGCCATGGCCGCGCTAACCTGGCCAGGAGTGGAGCCAGCAGGGAGGGCCCCGGGGCTGGCCACACTGCTGCCCTGAGGAAGGAGAGCAGGCAGAGGAGCGGCATTTGAGAATCGATGCGGGAGAAGCAAACGGGATGAGCAGCTGCCGTAAGGTGGGGGCTCGAGGGGACAGTCAGCGCCTCGGGGGTGGGTTTTCTGCTGGCTGTGCTATGGCTATCGGAGACGTAGTCTCCCTCAAGGCAGGAAAAAGAAGGCTGGATTCACCTTGGGTTACAGCAAGGTATGGGCCTCCCTCATGGCTCAGCTAAAGAATCTGCCTGCAAAGCAGGAGACGTGGGTTTGATCCATGGGTCAGGAAGATCCCCCGAAGAAGGAAATAGCCACCCACTTCAGTGTTCTTGCCTGGAGAATCCCATGGACAGGGAAGCTGGCGGGCTACAGCCCATGAGGTCACAAAGAGTCAGACACGGCTGAGTGACTGAGCCCAAGACGCCCAGTGAGGTAAGATAGGGGGTGGAGGTGAGGTGGATGGCGAGAGGGTCCCCCCCATGGTGCCCTTGGGTCATCTCTAGCATCTAGGACTTCATCCTGATGGCAGAGGAGGACTCTTGGATCTTGAACAAATCAGCCTCACTAAAGCTCAGCTGCTGCTGCTTTAAGATAGAGGTCCAAATGACACCTGTCCTAGCATTTTGTTGTGGGTATTACAGAAAACCACACAAAGAATAGACCCAGCAAATGTCCTGGCACAGAGTAGCCTCTCAATTAATGCTTATTGAATGTGGACCTTTATCTGCCCCATGTCCTATTCACCTAAGACCAACTCTCTCTCCAGAGCTGATCCATATTCTGGATCACAGAATGCCCAGGATGTGAGTAACGTGATAATATCGGGTTTCATAGCCGCCTTTGCTTCTTGAGTCAAAAGAAGGAGCAAAGTGGACATTTTCACGGGCAGAGGAGACACACACACACACAGTCTGTTTCATTCCAAGGTTCTGACTCTTGAGCGGGCTCTTTCTGAGATCAAGGGCCTGAAATGAGTAACAAAAGGCCCAAGAAACAGAGATTAAATAAAAGAATAACAAATATGCGTTGCGTGTCTACTCCCTGTGCCTTTGTGCCGTATCTCCCTTAATCTTTGCCCGGCTCTGTGATGTAACACTTGTATGAGCTCCTCTTTCCTGATAAATAAGCAGCCCAGAGAGGTTAAATAGTCTGCCCAAGGTCACACAGGCAAGGAAGTGGCAGGTCCAAGACTCGAGTCCAGACTGTTCACCATCGGTCTGAGCTCTTGGGTCATCTTTCTCAGGAAGGCAGGAAGGCCCTCTGGCAGAGGAGTGAGCATCCAAAGGCGCACAGGCCGCAGCCCTGAGCTTCCCGTGATGAGGGCCTATAGAGTCAGCATTAAAATAAAAGGGCATTTATATGTGCATCCCCTGCCCCCCCCACCCCCCCGTAATCCATTCTGTTCAGATAAATTAACTGCTCAGCAATGCAGAGAGGCAAGGAGCAGCCCCCAGTCAGGTGGCTCCAGCACACGCCGTTTCTCTTGTGGGATCAAGCCCTGGAGGCGTTTCCTGCAGCCCAGTGACTTCGAGTGTGACCACTGCAAAGTACAAACAGGATTAAGAGGAAAACATCTGTGTTTTTCAAGGCTGCTCTAATTCAAAGACAAACATACTGTGGAGATACCCAAATGCTCAGTGACTTTTGCTGTGGAGAGGGATGATGACCGTCTGGGCGGGGCTTTGATTGAAAGCAGTGCAGATGATGCCCTGGCCTCCTCACGCCTGGGTCTTTTGGGACGACAGGGGCGTGAAAGTGTATGTATGATTCCATAATGTCAGATTAAGTTAGAGGCCATCTTTTTTTTTCTCGTTAAAGTCAGTGAGTCCTTAATACGTTTCCCTCCCAGGGTGAAGTCTTCAGGGTTGTAGAAAGACTCCAAATATGTACTACTATTTTATTAACGAGTCTCGCATCCCATACAGGGCTCTGAACTTCAAAGAAAACTAGCCAGGATTGGATCTTCAAAAGAAGGAGTCCCCATTAAGATGCTCACAGGCCTCAGGCTCTGTGCTGGGTCCAGAAAAAGTCTCATTTTGGGAGGAGAAAAGGAAACTTAATTACCAATGAATGAAGCAACTCTCAGAGCATATGGTTTTCGGGTTTGCCAAGCTCCAAAGCCAATTTGTTACTTTATTATTATTGTTGTTGCTAATCTTCACTTGAACGATGTCTTAAGCCACTGAGTCAGTTTCTGTCCTGAGGATGCAAAAGCTGAAATGTCTCTGGAAGGCAAAACCAAATGGGATGGCAGATCAAAATAATATTTTTGTCATCTATCGACATTCAAGGGCGACTGTAAACTGTGTCCCATGATGGTTTTTCCCCCTCCTAACAAAGAAATAGCCACTGTCCCTTGTTTGGGAACCTACTTGGATGCCTCAAAGACCGATCTTTTCTGATTCTTCTGTCCTTTCCCTTGGCGCATGTGTTCCGCCTGCTTCGGCACCATTCTTTGGAAGGGATATTCTTCCCTTGTTTATGCTCCCATGTTTCAGGGAAGACGTCATGGCTGCAGCAGACAGGGTTTGCGAAAAGCCCTGCTCTCGGTGAGCCAAGGAAAACATGTTTCTAAAACCTTGCTAACATTTTAGCTTTGGCATCTTCAAACCTCATATTTCTCCTCTTTTTCTGTCTTTCTCCAACATGGCTGTCAGTGGACTGTTTGGTCTTAAGAGTAATCAGGGCAGAGATGTGCCCTGGAGCTCTGCCACCAGCTGGAAGAGAGTGTGTATTATAAGATTACTGCTCCCTCCAATTTGAGGGGCAATTTGAGTGGGACAGGGAGCTGCCTGGGTCTACAGAAACTGCTTACAGTTGGGATTCTGCGTGTGTGAGATGAGACATTTGAGAATTGTTAGAATTGCCCAGAGGATGGAGAACCCAGCAGCCCACAGGGCATTGTGAGCAGAGTTTCAAGACTAATGAACAGACTAAGGGCTTTGACGCTCAGCTGACCTTTGTGTCCTCAAGTGTGCAGGTCAGGCATCTTTTGAGTCCTAATAGTCTCCTCTATGGGCTTCCCTGGTGGCTCAGATGGTGCAGAATCTGCCTGCTAATGCAGGAGACCTGGGTTTGACCCAGGAGGAGCAATGGCTATCCAGTCCAGTATCCTTGTCTGGAGAATTCGATGGACAGAGGAGCCTGGTGGGCTATAATCCGTGGATCGGCTGTTTCATAGGCGGCCAGACAGAAGTGCTTTAGTGCTCTCAGGGGTGTGTCTTTAAATGCCTCCTGGACCACACCCTCGAGCCCCTGCCTCCTTCCTAAGTGGGCCTTTCTGGAAAATCCCAGTGCGCTTCCTCAAGCTGGGCATCGGCTGGCTCAGCCGCGGTCCTCACTGAGAGCACAGTGGCAGCTGCTGAATATTTTATTAGTCACTGTGTCTGTCCGTGAAGCTGCATCTGGATGTCGTCTTGCCTGTTGTGACACCCTTTCCCTTTAAAGGAGCCGCCAGTGATGATGCGTTGTAGTCTGTTTAGAAACAAGGACTCAGCCAGCTCCTGGTCAAGCTGGAGAACAGTCTCCTTTCTGAGGATAGATCTTTGAAAGTTTGTGAAGATTTGGTAAAAGGGAACACTCCCTTCCCAAGGAGAGTTTTGCATTTAGGAAAGCTCCCTGTCTGCCCCTAACTCCCCTGCCGCTAACCCCAGGGAGGAAACTTCAGAAAGGACATGTGAACCGAGGGGTCCCCAGGGCTCCCCAGTGGCCGAGGGGCAAAGACTGCCTGCCAATGCGGGAGACGCGAGCTCAGGCCCTGAGCAGGGGATATCCCCTGGGGAGGAGACGGCAAATCAGGACTCCTGCCTGGGAGGTCGTGCACAGAGGAGCCTGGCTGGCTATGGTCCACGGGGTTGCAGAGTCAGACATGCCTCAGTGACTAAACAACAGCGAAAGGGGCCTCCAGGATTGCTTTTCAGAAGGCACTGGTGTCTGAGATCACTGCTCTTATGCTCTTGGGTTGGAACTCGGCTGAGTTGATTTATTCCATCAAACAAGTGTTTACTTAGTTGCTATTATGTCAGGGACTAAGAAAGGTACTAGGCCTCAGCCTTGAAGAAGACAGCTACCTTGTCATCACAGGACAGAGGGCCCTCTGTTTGTCATCAGAAAACAGAAGGCCCAGTGAAGGACTCACTCAGTCACTCCTTCATTCACTGCATACAGTTTACTGAGTGTCTACTGTGTGTCTGGCATTGCTCTAGAGACTAGAATACACAGCGGCGGACAAAACAAACAAAAATCATTCTGGTGGGGGATGGACATTTTTCAAATAATCACACAGTGTGTATAGTTATAAAACGCAATGAGCCCAATGAAGAAAACTTCTTAAAAACACCTTCCCTGGGATTCTATACCCAGCTAAGCCATCATTCAGCAGCCAGGGCTAAATAGCAACATATTCAGATGTACAACAAATAAGAGAGTTTAGTATCAGCAGATACTCTGTATCAGAGGAAGTGAAAAAAAGAAGAGCAGGATGAGAAGAAGCATGAGAAAAAGAAGAAAAATGAGAAACAGCACAAACATTCATTAAATACATCGGAAAATGCAATGAATTATTGCTTATCTTAAAATGCGATTTTTTGTTTTAATAGAGGAAAAAGTGCAATTAATGAAAACCAGTGAAATAGAACACTGGGGTCAAAAAGAAAGGATATTTTGTAAAGCTGGTGTTTTAATTAAACAGATAAAATAGACAAGCTTCTAGCAAGCTTTAGAAGTGTATCAGAAAGGCATAAATAAATGTAGGTATAGAAATGGGTAAACAGAGTTACAGTTGAATTTTTTTTTTTAATCAGGAGGATACAATGAATAACTGACACCCAGAAACTTGAAAGCTGAAATGAAGTGAATTATCTTCTAGAAAAATATAGACTACCAAAATTGACTCAAGAAGGTTTAGCTACACCAAAACTATTAAAGAAGTTGAATTGACAATCAAAAATACTCCCACAAACCATATCCCAAACCCAGTACATACAGACCAGAGGGCTGGATTACGTTTTACATATGTGCCCTAACAAAACCTCAAAAAATAGAGAGCTCTCATCTCATAAAAGCTGTTATAGAGACTAGGAAAAGATGTGAAGCTATGGAGATAATTTTATAAACTTAGTATAACCTTAGTATAACTTAGTATAAACTTAATATAACCATGGCGAGCCAACTAGTATAACCTTAGTATAACCTTAGTATAAACTTAGTATAAACTTAGTATAACCATGGCAAGCCAACTATATATTCACGAGACCACAAACAAAGACGGCTTGAGCACCTTTGTGCTCCCAGCCAGCGCCCTGTTCGTTATCCTATAAAGAAAGGGAGGCGTCGGTTACCTGGCCAGTAGAAAGAGTCATTTTTCTTGATGGGTTATCATCGCCCATCTCTCACATTAAGCTTTCTGTTAACGTGAGAACTTTGTTTACTGTGCAAAGACCTAGATGTCTCAGATGAGATGTAGGCAAGACCCCTCCAGAAGCTGGAATTAGAAAGGTGAGGTCTGCCAGGTCCATTCTGCTCTATGTGAATGCAGTTGCTAAATACTATCACGTTAGAAATGAGTGCCCCGAGGGAATTCCTCAGTGGTCCAGTGGCTAAGGCTCCATGCTTTCATTGTTGAGGGTGCAGGCTTGATCCCTGGTTGGGGAAATAAGATCCCACAAGCCACTCAGCAAGCCCCAAATAAATAAACATAGGAGATCCAGGACCAATGCTAAACCCCATGGGATCCCAGGACAGCAAGTGAGTGAAAAACCAGAGCACTTAGCGTCCATGCTAATTAGAGATTGGCAATGTTCCGGATATAAGATGAAAATGTAAAGTCAATAGCGTTTCTCTATGACATTAGAGACCAGTTAGAAAATGTCAGAGAAGGAAAAGGCACACAAAACAAATAGAAGAAAAATGCTATATCAAATAAATGTATCTCCAATAACTGGATAGATAGATCTCACAAAAACTTCATGAAGAAAGTACAAAATATGATCAGAGGAAAATTTGCTTTGTTAAAAGCAAGGATAAATCTTATGGAAGATTGTTAATCTTTAATGTATTATAATAAAGATTAATTCTACTACAATTTATAAATTGAATTCAATCTAAGCAGTAATTCTTACAGAACTCTCCCATACTTACTCAAAATGTCACGTGAAGGCCAAGGTCAAGAACACTCTACAGTTTGTTGAAGAAAAAAAAAGATCAGGGAACTTGCCCTACTAGGTATCAAAACCTTTATAGAGTTTTTGTGTTCAAAATAGTATAATAATAAAACAAAAAATAAGGTGGTAGGGTAACAGAATAGACTAGGAAGAGAGAAAAACCACTGTATATGGAAACTAATATTCACATTAGTGAGGAAAGGTTAAAGGCCAATTAATAATCCATATAAAAATTAGTTCCCTCTCTATAATGTACACAAAAATAAATCCTGATGGATGAAAGCTGATATGTAAAAAATAATATTAGAAAACTCTTAATGGAAAATATAGAAAAATATATTTTTGGCCTCCATGTAGGAAAGGATTTCTTAAGACAGACAAAGAAATACAAACTACAGGAAAAAATGAATGGATAAATCTGATGATAATAAAACAAAGTCTCTGGACATAAAGAGACTAAATTAAAATCTAAGGCACAGATGAGGAAAAGCAATAACTGATTCAGATGTGGTTTCTGGAGTATATGAAGAATTCCTACAAGAAAACAAAAACTCAATAGAAGAATGCACAAAGAAAATGAACAAATAACTCATTGACAAGGAAATCTGCATAGCGAATAAATATGTGGGGAAAAAAAGAAGGTCCATCTTACTAGGAATCAGTCAAGTCCAAACCAAAGCAACAACGAGATACTGTTTTTCACACCCATCAGACAGGCAAAAATTTTAAAGCGTCACAATACTGAGAGTGTCAAGAATGGAGAGAAACACAAGCTCTTGTTTATTCTGTACAAACCAAGTTGGCACAGATTTGAAAGAACATTTGGTGGTGTCTTGTAAAGCGGAGACACACATGCCCCGTCTCCCTCCAGTTCTGTTTCCAGGTGTGTGCCAGCGTGTCTTCAACAAAGGTGTGGCGTTCTTCTGCTTCACTGCAGTTCTCCGACTCAGAAGGAAGTGGCGCCTACGCCAGCGTTCTTGCCGGGAGAGTGGAGCCTG
The DNA here is from genome assembly GCA_006410875.1 of Neotragus pygmaeus. Taxonomy (NCBI): domain Eukaryota; kingdom Metazoa; phylum Chordata; class Mammalia; order Artiodactyla; family Bovidae; genus Neotragus; species Neotragus pygmaeus. The sequence continues at coordinate 5,324 of SJYV01026553.1, read as the reverse complement.
GTGGGCTGCCGTCTGCGGGGTCACACAGAGTCGGACACGACTGGAGTGACTCAGCAGTTCTCCAACTCTCTGATACTGAGTGTCCTACACTTTATTTCAATTCTGATTCTAACTAACTGGAGTCAGTGCAGACCCCACAGGTGAACGTCTGAGTCCCTCAAGACTGGCCCCACCCACTTCATGCCAGTCACAAAGTCCAGGCTGCCACCTGTTGTCTAGTCCCTAAGTCATGTCTGACTCTTTGTGACCCCATGGACTGCAGCACACCAGGCTCCTCTGTCTTCCACTGTCTTCTGGAGTTTGCTTAAACTCATGTCCATTGGATCAGGAATGCTATCTAAACCTTCTCATCTTTTGCTGTCCCCTTCTCCTTTTGCCTCCAGTCTTTCCCAGAAAGAGAATTCCAGAAAAATATCTACTTTTGCTTATTGACTATGCCAAAGCATTCGTGTGGATCACAACAAACTGGAAAATTCTTAAGGAGATGGGAATACCAGACCACCTGATCTGCCTCCTGAGAAACCTGTATGCAGGTCAAGAGGCAACAGTTAGAACTGGACATGGAACAATAGACTGGTTCCAAATCGGGAAAGCAGTACATCGAGGTTGTATATTGTCACCCTGCTTCAACTTATATGCAGAGTACATCATGAGAAATGCTGGGCTGGATGAAGCACAGGCTGGAATCAAGATTGCCAGGAGAAATATCAGTAACCTCAGCTATGCAGATGACACCACCCTTATGGCAGAAAGCGAAGAAGAAGTAAAGAGCCTCCTGATGAAAGTGAACGAGGAGAGTGAAAAAGTTGGCTTAAAGCTCAACATTCAGAAAACTAAGGTCATGGCATCTGGTCCCATCACTTCATGGCAAATACATGGGTAAACAATGGAAACAGTGAGAGATTTTATTTTTGGGGGGACTCCAAAATTGCTGCCGATGGTGACTGCAGCCGTGAAATTAAGACTCTTGCTCCTTGGAAGAAAAGCTACGACCAACCTAGACAGCATCTTAAAAAGTAGAGACATTACTCTACCAACAAAGGTCCGTCTAGTCAAGGCTATAGTTTTTCTAGTAGTCATGTATGGATGTGAGAGTTGGATTATAAAGAAAGCTGAGAACTGAAGAACTGATGTTATTGAAACTATGGTGCTGGAGAGGACTCTTGGAGTCCCTTTGACTGCAAGGAGATCCAACCAGTCAAACCTAATGGAAATCAGTCCTGAATGTTCATTGGAGGGACTCAGGTTGAAGCTGAAACTCCAATACTTTGGCCACCTGATGGGAAGAACTGACTCATTGGAAAAGACCCTGATGCTGGGAAAGATTGAAGGTAGGAGGAGAAGGGGACGATGGAGGATGAGATGGTTGGATGGCATCACTGACTCGATGGACATGAGTTTGAGCAAGCTCTGGGAGTGGCTGAAGGACAGAGAAGCCTGGTGTGCCGCAGGCCGTGGGGTCACCAAGAGTCGGACACGACTGAGCGACTAGGGTGAACTGAATTGAACTTTCCCAGCATCAGGGTCTTTTCCAGTGGGCCAGTTCCTCTTGTCAGGTGGCCAAAGTATTGGAGCTCCAGCTTCAGCATCGACGTCGTTCCCTGTACACTTCTGTATATTTGACAGGTTTCATTGTATATGAGCTAGAAGGAGAGAGAAATTATATGAAAAACGTAACTAATGAACTGTAACTTACAGTGAATGAACCCATCCCAGCTGTACAGCCTGATAAACCTTTACAAGGTAAACACCTCCAGAGTGTAGTGCAGACCCAGCGCTGCAGAAGGTCCTCCCAGTGGCAGACCCACCCCCTGCAAAGAATAATGACCGCTGTGATGTCCATCAGCATCAGGGAATCGTGTTTGTGTTTTTGTGTTAGAATGAAGGAGTCGTGTAGAGTCCTAGAGTAGATTCTCTTTAGCCGCTGACTGCACTTTCTCAGCGTTGTCTTTAAGACTCATCCTGAGAGGCTGTTTTCTAAACGTCCTCAGCACTGATCCAATCAGAAGGCAGGGGCTCCATGTTCAATGTGAGGCAGAGCTCCATCTTCACGGCCCCCCAGCCCTGAAAAGTGGCAGAGAGGGAGATCTAACCCTTCTGAAGGATTCTTTTTTTCTCGCTCTCTTTTAATTAAAATTTATTTTTTATTGAAGAATAATTGCTTTATAGAGTTTTGCTATTTCCTGTCAAACCTCCACATGAATCAGCCATAGGTATACACTGAAAACCATGGCTGTTTAAGGAGCTGGTGTCCGTCCTGCTGATAGCTGTAGGTGGATTTGACGATGCTCCCAAACCCCCTTCTGGGCCTCAGTCTTCTGACCCCCTTGCCTAAATGTCTGCTTTAAGTAAAGTAATAACCAAGTGTCAGGGACTGCATGAGAGGCTTGGAAGAGCTTCCTAACTCAGCCTTCAGACAGCTCACCAGGGGTGTAAAAATAATTAAAGCTGCAGAGGGAGATGCAGATATTATTTTTAGACATACGTCCAAGGTTTGCCTCTCTTCAGCACCCCGTTCCAAACCCTCACTTGCAGGCAGAGTTTTTAAATGTTAACCCTTCATGTTGCTTTTGTTTGCAACGTTTAACTTACAACTCAGAGGCCTCAGAGATATGTTGTTGTAAAAGGAGAGGTACTGATGGGGTCTCACAGCTGGGCTGGAAGGACACAGCGCTTTGCCATCTCCTGACGTGTGATCTGTTCCCTGGTGCTGCGTGTTGGCAGGCTGTGGGCCATCTACCTGTGTCCAGGTCCGTCCAGATGCCCCCATGGGCGGTTCAGCTCATTGAAATCTGTCATTGAAATGAATGGGCTGATGGAAGTCTCTGCTTAAAACTAGAAAAATAGTGGAGGTTGGTATGAAACACACACACAAACTATACAGAGCCCAGGGGAATTCTACATCTCTTGGAATCATTTTTTGCTTCCATGTTCTCACTTCACTTTGTCTGTGACAGTGAGGTTAACCCAAGTTACACACGCTCTGGGTGGTTTTCCTTGGAAGATGGATCGCCACAGATGACAGTCTGAATTGGACCACCAGATCCACTGCCCGCTGACTCTGTTCCCGCTGACCTGAAGAATCAACCCCTGGAGAAGGAAACGGCAACCCACTCCAGCATTCTTGCCTGGAAAATCCTATGGACAGAGGAGCCTAGCAGGCTACAGTCCACGGGGCTTCAAGAGTCGGACATGATTTGGTGTCTAAACCACCACAACCAAAGAATCTGTGCCATAATTTTAGAAGTATTCGTCGATGCACTTGGCCGCACGGGGTCCCCCTTGCGGCGCGTGGGGCCTGTGCCCTTCGCTGCGCCTCTCGCCCTTAGTTTGGCACGTGAACTCCGAGTTGCTGCCTGTGGGTTCTAGTTTCCCGCCCCCCACGGGGGTCACCCCTGGGCCCCCTGCATTTAGAGCTGGGAATCTCAGCCCCTGGACCACCAGGGAAGTTCCTCCCATCATGGTTTTGGTTCTGCGTCCATCAAGAAAAGTTTTAGCTGCTCAGTCATGTCCAACTCTGCGACCCCATGGACTGTAGCCTGCCAGGCTCCTCTGTCTATGGGATTTTTCAGGCAAGAACACTGGAGTGGGTAGTCATCCCTTCTCCAGGGGATCTTCCCAACTCAGGGATTGAACCCAGGTCTCCTGCATTGCAGGTGGATTTTATTATCATTATTAGTACTGTCTGAGCCACCAGGGAGGACAGTGCTGATGATCCAGGTAAAGCAGGGCCCCGTGAGGCTCAGAAAACTCTCGGCGAGGACAAGATTAAGACACACACCTGTGAGTGGGAATCACAGAATTACCATGGAGACTGGGAGGACAGGGGTGACGTTCATGGCCCTCATGAAGCTGATTTGCTCTCTGTGCGAGGGCAGAAACTGAGCTTATTTCAACAAAGAACCAAAACAGCAGAAGCGTTCATTCCCCATTGGGTTTAATCCAAACTGGATGGTGTCTATTCGCTTGTTATTCCTTTTGGACTCAGGAGGCAAGAAAGAATCACGACTCTGGAGAAAGGATGCAAGAGCAGCAAGGTGCTGTTGAGATGATGAGATGCCAGCTGAATTATAGACAGTCTGTCCAGAAAGGCAGAGAGCTGGTGCACTTGAGGATTCAGCCAAGGAGAACAGTGGAAACCAATAAATTATTTTGGCTGCTGAGAATAAAAACCTGTTGGTGGAAAAGGCAGGGAACAGAGTGATGGGGTAGGAAGGAGAGGAGTGTCAAGTCAGATCCCGCTTTGGTGCCAGCACCTCTAAAGTTGGAGGAGACAGCTGGCATGGTGGCCATGCCCGAATTCTTGTCTGCAGCTCCCCAGGGCTGCCTGATGGGATCTGGCTTTTGCCTTTGCCATCTGCAGTTAGGAGAGAAAAGCTCCTTTTAAGATATGAGCCACTTGTACGTTCATCAAATCTTGCATCTTCTGGTTTGTACCCACACCAGAGATTAACAAACAACAAAATGCCATTAAAAGCTATAAAAAAAAATTTTTTTTTTAATCCTCAGAAGGTTGCAGACACCTCTGCAGAGTTCTCACTCAGTCAAAGTCCATGGACTTCCAACCTTGTCGAAACCACTGCTAATTAATACCTTCTCACTTCCCCGCGGAAAGCAAAACAATTTACAATTAAGTCAGGCAGCCTGCGCATAATCACCCTAACACCTCCTATGTATGTTTTGAGACGTGCTCTCACATTTCATGATCCGTTTGTTTTACAGGATGGGTAAACGGCAGACAATTATGGTGATAATATGGCTGAGGTGTTTGGTTTTTATCTCTTCGCAGTAAATTGTGGTTGTTCAAGCCTTCACAATAATGGTTTTCATGCCTCTCCCATTTTTTTCCTACCACTTGACAATAAATATGCATTCTTTTTTTAAAAAACAAAAAAGAATGTTAGTTTATTATAATCACATCACTTATTCAAATAGCAATATAATTAAAAAATTTCTTGGTAGGGATGGCTGAAATTAATTATACTAACAAATATATTCGATGGTGTGTGCCTCTGAAAATAGAATCTTAGGTGCGTTAAGTCTGTCGTGTCTCCTTTTTCTACGCAGCGGCGAAAGGTGCTGTACGGGTAATTGGGCAGGCAATTTTGCTTTTGAGAGACGCTATCAAAGAACATGAGGAGTTAATTTAAGATTTTTTTTTTATTAGAAGGGAGCATGTCCCACATGTGATTCTAGGCACAGGATCAGGGCTGACAGGCCTCAGAGATTCACAAGCAGTTGGAATGATCATGAAAAATCAAAGCCAGGGCGATGGGGAGAGCTGGACCACGGAGCGCTCCCTAGCATCTTAGACTGTTCCCTTT
>SJYV01026549.1:571316-611218 GCA_006410875.1 Neotragus pygmaeus | reverse complement strand
TAGGTCTGTTCTCTATGTCTGTTTCTCCACTGCTGCCCTGAAAATAAATTCATCAGTGCTATCTCTTCAGATTCTGTATATATATATTAGTATACTACATTTATATGCCTCTTTCTGTCTTACTTCGCTCTGTATAAGGTGCTCTCGTTTCATCCACCTCATTAGAACAGATTCAAATGCATTCCTTTTTATGGCTGAGCAATATCCCATTGTATATATGTACCACAGCTTCTTTATCCATTCATCTCTTGATGGACATCTAGGTTGCTTCCATGTTCTAGCTATTAATAGTGATGCAATGAACACTGGGGTACATGTGTCCTTTTTAGTTTTGATATCCTCAGGGTATTATGCCTAGAAGTGGGAATGCTGGGTCATATGGTGGTTTTCGGACAAGGCAATGGCACCCCACTCCAGTACTCTTGCCTGGAAAATCCCATGGACAGAGGAGCCTGGTAGGCTCAGTCCACAGGGTCGCTAGGAGTCAGACACGACTGAGCGACTTCCCTTTCACTTTCATACACTGGAGAAGGAAATGGCAACCCACTCCAGAGTTCTTGCCTGGAGAATCCCAGGGACTGAGGAGCCTGGAGGGCTGCCGTCTATGGGGTCGCACAGAGTCAGACATGACTGACGTGACTTAGCAGCATGGTGGTTTTATTTCTAGCTTTTTGAGGAGTTTCCCATACCATCTTCTATAGTGGCTGTATCAGTTTACATTCCCACCAGCAATGTAAGAGTGTTCCCTTTTCTCCAGCATTAATTATTTGTAGACTTTTTGATGGCAGCCATTCTGACTGATGTGGAATGGTATCTCATTGTGGCTTTAATTTGCATTTCTCTGATAATGAGTGAAGTTGAGCATCTTTTCATGTGTTTGAGTTGTATAAGCTGCTTGTATGTTTTGGAAATTAATTCTTTATCAGTTGTTTATCTTGCTATTATTTTCTTCCATTCTGAGGGTTGTCTTTGCACTTTGCTTGTAGTTTCCTTTGCTCTGCAAAAGCTTTTAAGTTTAATTAGGTCCCACTTGTTTATTTTTGTTTTTATTTCCATTATTCAAGGAGGTGGGCCATGGAAGATCTTGCTTTGATTTATGTCATTGAGTGTTCTGCCTATGTTTTCCTCCAGGAGTTTAATAGTTTCTGGTCTTACATTTAGGTCTTTAATCCATTTTTAGTTTATCTTTGTGAAGGGCATTAGGTAGTGATCTAATGTCATTCTTTTGCATGTAGCTGTCTAGTTTTCCCAGCACCAATTACTGAAGAGGCTATCTTTGCCCCATTGTATATTTTTGCCTCCTTTGTCAAAAATAAGGTACCCATAGGTGCATGGGTTTATCTCTGGGTTCTCTATCTTGTTCCATTGGTCTGTATTTCTGTTTTTGTGCCAGTACCATACTGTCTTGATGAGTGTAGCTTTGTAGTATAGTCTGAAGTCAGGAAGGTTGGTTCCTCCAGCTCCATTCTTCTTTTTCCAAGACTGTTTTGGCTCTTCAGGGTCTTTTGTGTTTCCACATTAATTGTGAATTTTTTGGTTCTAGTTCTGTGCAAAAAGCCATTGGTAATTTGATAGGGATAGCATTGAATCTGTAGATTGCATTTGGTAGTATAATCATTTTCACAATATTGATTCTTCCTACCCAGGAACATGGAATATCTCTCCATCTGTCTATGTCATCTTCAATTTCTTTCATCAGTGTCTTATAGTTTTCCATATACAAGTCTTGTGTTTCCTTATGTAGGTTTATTCCTAGATATCTTATTCTTTTTATTGAAATGGTGAATGGTATTGCTTCCTTAATTTCTCTTTCTGATTTCTCATTGTTAGTATATAGAAGTGCAAGTGATTTCCATGTATTGACCTTGTATCCCACGACTTTGCTGAATTTGCTGATTAGCACTAGTAATTTTCTGATAGTTTCTTTTGGGTTTTCTATGTATAGTATCATGCTATCTGCAAACAGTGAGGGTTTTAGTTCTTCTTTTCCCATCTGGATTCCGTTTTTCTTTTCTTTTTCTTCTCTAATTGCCATAGCTAGGACTCCCAAAACTATGTTGAGTACTAGTGATGAGAGTGGACACCCTTGTCTTGTTCCCTATCTTAGTGGGAAAGCTTTTAGTTTTTCACCATTGAGAATAATGTTTGCTGTGGGCTTTTCATATATGGCCTTTACTATGTTGAGGTAGGTTCCTTCTATGCCCATTTTTTGAAGAACTTTTTATCATAAATGGATGCTAGATTTTGTCAAAGGCTTTTTCTGCATCTATAGAGATGATCATGTGGTTTTTATCTTTCAATCGTTGATATGGTGCATCACCTTGATTGATTTGCATATATTGAAGACTCCTTGCATCCCTGGAATAAACCCAACTCGATCGTGGTGTCTGAGCTTTATAATGTGTTGTTAGATTCTGTTTGCTAGATTTGTTGAGGATTTTTGCATCTATGTTCATCGGTGATATTGGCTTGTAGTTTTCTTTTTTCACGTTGTCTCTTCCTGGTTTTGGTATCAGAGTGATTATGGCCTTGTAGAGTGAGTTTGGAAGTGTTCCTTCCTCTGCAATTTTTTAGAAGAGTTTCAGAAAAATAGGCATTAGCTCTTCTCTAAATGTTTGATAGGATTCCCCTGTGAAGCCATCTGGCCCTGGGTGTTTGTTTTGGGAGAGATTTTAGATCACTGTTTCAATTTCAGTGTTTGTAACTGGGTTGTTCATAATTTCTATTTCTTCCTGGTTCAGTCTTTGGAGGCTGATCTTTTCTCAGTATCTGTCCATTTCCTCTAGGTTGTCCATTTTATTAGCACATAGTTGCTCATAATATTCTCTTATGGTCCTTCGTATTTCTGTGTCATCTATTGTAATCTCTCCTTTTACATTTCTAATTTTATTGATTTGATTTTTCTCCCCCCCTTTTTTTCTTGTTGAGTCTGGTTAGTGGTTTATCAATTTTATTTATCATCTCAAAGAACCAGCTTTTAGTTCTATTAATCTTTGTTATTTTTTCCTTCACTTCTTTTTCATTTATTTCTGCTCTGATTCTTATGATCTTCTTCCTTCTGCTGACTCTGTGGGTTTTTTGTTTGTCTTTTTCCAACTGCTTTAGATGTAGAGTTAGGCTGTCTACTCAATGCTTTTCTTGCTTCTTGAGGTATGACTNTTTTAGTTCTATTAATCTTTGTTATTTTTTCCTTCACTTCTTTTTCATTTATTTCTGCTCTGATTCTTATGATCTTCTTCCTTCTGCTGACTCTGTGGGTTTTTTGTTTGTCTTTTTCCAACTGCTTTAGATGTAGAGTTAGGCTGTCTACTCAATGCTTTTCTTGCTTCTTGAGGTATGACTGTATTGCTGTAAACCTCCCTCTTGGAATTACTTTTGCTGAGTCCCATAGGTTTTGGGTTGTCATGCTTTCATTGTCATTTGTTTCTAGGAATCTTTTGATTTCTTTTCTTATTTCTTCAGTAACATCTTTGTTATTTAGTAATGTATTGTTTAACCTCTATGAGTTTGTGTTTTTTGCTGTTTTTTTTCCTGTAGTCGATATCTAGTCTCATAGCATTGTGGTCAGAGAAGACACTTGACACAATTTCAATTTTCTTAAATTTACTGAGGCTTGATTTGTGGCCCAACATGTATTCTATCCTGGAGAATGTTCAGATGCCCTTGAGAAGAAAGTGTATTCTTCTGCATTTGGATGGAAAGTCCTAAAGATATCAATTAGGTCCATTTGGTCTAATGTTTCATTTAATTTTTGTGTTTCCTTATTGATGATCTGTCCATTGGTGAAAGTGGGATGCTAATGTCCCCTACTATTATTGTGTTGCTGTCAATTTCTCCTCTTATGCCTGTTAGTGTTTGTCTTATGTACTGAGTTGCTCCTCTGTTGGGTGCATAGACATTTACAACTGTTATGTCTTCTTCTTGGATTGATTGATCCTTTGATCATTATGTAGTGTCCTTCTTTGTCTCTTATGATATTCTTTATTTTAGTCTATTTTGTCTGAAATAAGGATTGCCATTCCAGCTTTCTTTTGGTTTCAATTCGCATGGAATATCTTTTTCCATCCTTTTACTTTCAGTCTGCAAGTGTCTTTAGATCTGAGCTGGGTCCCCTGTAGGCAGCATATATATAGGTCTTGTTTTTGTATCCATTCAGTTAGTCTGTATCTTTTGGTTGGTGCATTTAATCCATTTACATTTAAGGTAATTATTGATACATCTGTTCCTATTGGCATGTTCTCGATTGTTTTGGGTTTGTTTTTGTGGGTCTTTCCTTTCTCTTGTGTTTACTGGCTATGTAGATGTTAGTATTTGTTGCAAGGCTGGTTTGCTTGTGCTAAATTCTCTTAACTTCTGTTTGTCTGCAAAGCTTTTGATTTCTCCATCAATTCTGAATGAAATATTTGCTGGGAATAGTAATCATGGTTGCAGGCTTTTCTCTTTCAGTAGTTTAAATATACCCTGCCATTCCCTTCTGACCTGTAGTTTCTTCTAAAAGATACACTGTTAATCACATGAGTTTTCGCTTGTATGTTACCTGTTGCTTTTCATATTCTTTCTTTGTGCTTAATCTCTGTTGGCTTAATACATGTCTCAATGTGTTTCTCTTTGGGTTTAACCTGTAGGGGAGTCTCTATGCTTCTTGGACTTGATTGACTATTTCCTTTCCCATGTTGGGCAAGTTTTCAACTATAATTTCTTCAAAAATTTTCTCAGTGCCTTTGTTTTTTGCTTCTTCCTCTGGGACCCCTATAACTCAAATATTGATGCATTTAGTATTGTCACAAATGTCTCCGAGGCTTTCCTCAATTCTTTTCATTCCTTTCCCTTTATTCTGCTCTTCAGCAGTTTTTCCACCATTCTATCCTCCAGCTCACTTATCTGTTCCTCTGCCTCAGTTATTCTGTTATTGTTTCCTTCTAGAGTATTTTTAATTTCAGCAATTGTGTTATTCATGTCTGTTGGCTTATTCTTTATTTCTTCTATATTCTTGGTGACTGTGTTAACTGTGTTAGGTGCTTCTTGCATTTTCTCCGTTCTGTTTTCAAGCCTTTGGAGCATCTTTACTCTCATGATTCTGAATTCTCTTTCAAGGAGATTACTTATTTCCTTTTCATTTGTTTGGTCTTGTGAGTTTCTCCCTTGCTCTTTCATTTGTGCTGTATTTCTCTGTCCTTTCATCTTTTTTTTTTTTTTTTTCTAACTTGCTCCACTTGAAGTCTCCTTTCCCCAGGCTTTATTATTTCAGTAGGGTTGTATTTCTTCTTCCCTTTGATTTTTGCTTCCTGGGCCTGCCCTACTGTGCTGTGAGGGTTGTGTGCACTGGCTGGGTTTGTATGCCATGCCACTCTCGGTTCCCCAAGCCCGCCACCTGTTTGGGGCCACAGTCCATGAGCTGTTAATGGGCTGAGAAGTGCCGCTTTCTCTGTTTACTGCCCTCCAAGTCCCTGCTTTGCCTGGCAGCTCCCCTTTGGGCCTGCCTGTGAGGGAGTTTCCCTGTGTACAGGAACTCCTGTTTCAGGGCTCTCTCCCTCCCTTGGGGCACAAATTCCTGCTCAGAAGTTCTCCATCTTTTCCCTTTTTATGTCTCTCTCCTTTGGGAGCTTAACCTGTCCCCCTGGAGGCCTGGGGTCTTCTGCTGTCACCTAGAATTTGTACTTTGTAGGAGTTGTTCCATATCTTGATGAGTTTTTGATGTATCTGGGGGGATGCTGGTGATCCCCCTGCCTTACTCCTCTACCATCTTCCATCTCCAAGCTTCTGCATTTTAACAAGCTCCCAGGTAACACCAATACGGCTGGTCTGCATACCATCATGGAGTAGGAAAACGATAAAGAACCACAGCAGAAATTCAGCCATCTCTACTTCTCAGTTTTATAAATCAAATTACATTCACTGTTCGAGCAGACATGGCCATATGTGGTTACCATATCTGTGGTTACATACAGAGCTATGCACACCTGGAGCTGGGGTATAGGGACAGGTGTGAAGTAATCCCCAGTATTTCATCCCACCAACCACTTATCTTCTCTGCAAAAAAATACATTTTATTATCTACTATTCAGATGCTTTTATAATCCAATGAAGACAGAGAAATGTTAATTGTAGATGCAGAGGTTATGTATATGCAAATTAAAGCATCTTCTGGAAAACCAAAAACAAGTAGAACTATAAGAAGTATCAATTCAAGACATAGAGAAATAAAGCTTCATTCAGCACATGGTCAGTTGGCAAGGATATTCCATGTTAGTTTTTTGATTTGGAGAGACGAGTAGAGACATAGCCTGTGTTAGTAGTAGAATGGCCCCAAGCCTCTGCTTGGAAGCACTCCTCTCTGGATTGGACTGATCTCTTTTCAATTCTACCTACTAGTCCTACTCTTGTTTGAAGATCTTCTGAGATTTTCTCCCTGCAGTTGTTGCCTGGAGTCAATCTTCATCATTTCAGATTCTGTATTTGTAAATTGACCTACCCAGTAACTCTGAACCCCTAAATCAATAACTCATAGTGCTTTCACAGTCACCTGATGACATATAAAAAGCAGCAAAAAACTGAGTCACCTGATGCATACATTCTCTTAGCTGAGGTCTAAACACTCTTCTTGTTTCAGCCCTCATGTCATAGGTAAGGGTCCTTTTTGTGGTCTATTTAATGTCTTGTTTTTCTTGCAATTTTGTGCACTTTTGGGGGTGATTTTGCTGTTTAAAATGGCACCCAAGTAGTACTGAAATGCTGACTTGTTCCTAAACATAAGCAGACTGTGCTGTGCCTTACAGAGAAAACAGGTGTGTGAGAAAAGCTTGTTCAGGCATGAGCTATAATGCTGTTGACTGTGAGTTCAATGTTAAGGAATCTTCAATATCTATAAAGTGTGCTGTCTTTAAACAGAAACCCACACAAGCCAGGGTTGTGTATTGAGGGGTTATGTATTGATGGATGACATGTGACCAGAGGTTTTCAGGAATCCAACCCTATGTTTCCCTTGGGAGTAGTCAGTTGGTATTTGCTAATTCAGTGTTGACAGTAACTTATAGGACAGAACTACTGCAGATAATAAGACTGGAGTGCAGTTGTGTGTATCACAGACAAATAAAATTTAGAGTTAAGCACATGGGCTCTAGAACAAGACAATATGAATTCAAATCCTAGGCCTACCATGTACCACATGGGAGAGTTTGGGCTTCAATTTCCTCTCTTGCCAAAGGATCTCATTCATGATTGTGGTGTCATTAAAAAAAAAATCGGTGCACCCACACATACACAGAAAACACTTAGAATTATATCTTGCAGACAGCAAGCACTCAGCTATATTAGGTGTCATAAGTGTCTATTATTTTTGTAGGGCATGAAAGCTCCTGAAAGTGTACGAAATCACACAATCAGGTGCTGAGCCGAGATGGGAACATTGTTCCTCTAACACCCAACTCGCAGGGGAGACTATCCAAGTGGAGTGAGAAGTGTTTGGAGCCAGCATGGATGTCTGGTCATTGCCCTAAATATAGAGTTGTGGGCTGTGTATTGAAAGGCGCAATGGGATGGGGTCAATCAGCAAGAGATAGGAAAAGGGGTGCCTTTGAGTGATTGCAGCCATTTCAGGTGTCAGATCTCAGACCCCATGGTTTTGCAGCTTTTTATAGAATGCCTGTGGAAACATAATGGCAGACAGGGGTGACTACGGTTCAGCGTTTCAGACATATCATCTTTTCTCTATCGTGCTGCAGGGGTTATGCTACAAATTGAAAGATCCAGCTACATGAAAAGGAACTGACACATTGAGCCAGGAAGTCTTTTCTTGTGCAGAAAGCTCTGATCTTCCGGTTAGCCAATCTGGAAGAAGTATATTCGACAAGAATAATTTCAAAAAAGTTTGCACTTGCAGAGATGGCAAGTATAACAAGGGAATTAGGACCACATCTGGGTTTGATGGAATAAAAAATAATCCAAATGTGAAACTAGGATAAGGATGTCAAAAAAATTGAACACAGAACACCCCCATAGCTTCACAGCCCTGTGGGCAGGATAACTTCATGCTTGGAATGGAGAGAGGGCTCCTTAGGGCATGGGTGCTTAGAAGCCACCTCTCTTCATTTCCATTCCCCGTACCAATGTACAACATGGTTTCTTCACCACCTGCCATCCTAACCCAGTGAGCGGATACGCTCCTTCTCTTTTGGAAGCAGTTGCTTAAAAAGATTCATCCCGCATTGTAAGGGTGCTGNTCTTTTTTTTTTTTTTTTTCTAACTTGCTCCACTTGAAGTCTCCTTTCCCCAGGCTTTATTATTTCAGTAGGGTTGTATTTCTTCTTCCCTTTGATTTTTGCTTCCTGGGCCTGCCCTACTGTGCTGTGAGGGTTGTGTGCACTGGCTGGGTTTGTATGCCATGCCACTCTCGGTTCCCCAAGCCCGCCACCTGTTTGGGGCCACAGTCCATGAGCTGTTAATGGGCTGAGAAGTGCCGCTTTCTCTGTTTACTGCCCTCCAAGTCCCTGCTTTGCCTGGCAGCTCCCCTTTGGGCCTGCCTGTGAGGGAGTTTCCCTGTGTACAGGAACTCCTGTTTCAGGGCTCTCTCCCTCCCTTGGGGCACAAATTCCTGCTCAGAAGTTCTCCATCTTTTCCCTTTTTATGTCTCTCTCCTTTGGGAGCTTAACCTGTCCCCCTGGAGGCCTGGGGTCTTCTGCTGTCACCTAGAATTTGTACTTTGTAGGAGTTGTTCCATATCTTGATGAGTTTTTGATGTATCTGGGGGGATGCTGGTGATCCCCCTGCCTTACTCCTCTACCATCTTCCATCTCCAAGCTTCTGCATTTTAACAAGCTCCCAGGTAACACCAATACGGCTGGTCTGCATACCATCATGGAGTAGGAAAACGATAAAGAACCACAGCAGAAATTCAGCCATCTCTACTTCTCAGTTTTATAAATCAAATTACATTCACTGTTCGAGCAGACATGGCCATATGTGGTTACCATATCTGTGGTTACATACAGAGCTATGCACACCTGGAGCTGGGGTATAGGGACAGGTGTGAAGTAATCCCCAGTATTTCATCCCACCAACCACTTATCTTCTCTGCAAAAAAATACATTTTATTATCTACTATTCAGATGCTTTTATAATCCAATGAAGACAGAGAAATGTTAATTGTAGATGCAGAGGTTATGTATATGCAAATTAAAGCATCTTCTGGAAAACCAAAAACAAGTAGAACTATAAGAAGTATCAATTCAAGACATAGAGAAATAAAGCTTCATTCAGCACATGGTCAGTTGGCAAGGATATTCCATGTTAGTTTTTTGATTTGGAGAGACGAGTAGAGACATAGCCTGTGTTAGTAGTAGAATGGCCCCAAGCCTCTGCTTGGAAGCACTCCTCTCTGGATTGGACTGATCTCTTTTCAATTCTACCTACTAGTCCTACTCTTGTTTGAAGATCTTCTGAGATTTTCTCCCTGCAGTTGTTGCCTGGAGTCAATCTTCATCATTTCAGATTCTGTATTTGTAAATTGACCTACCCAGTAACTCTGAACCCCTAAATCAATAACTCATAGTGCTTTCACAGTCACCTGATGACATATAAAAAGCAGCAAAAAACTGAGTCACCTGATGCATACATTCTCTTAGCTGAGGTCTAAACACTCTTCTTGTTTCAGCCCTCATGTCATAGGTAAGGGTCCTTTTTGTGGTCTATTTAATGTCTTGTTTTTCTTGCAATTTTGTGCACTTTTGGGGGTGATTTTGCTGTTTAAAATGGCACCCAAGTAGTACTGAAATGCTGACTTGTTCCTAAACATAAGCAGACTGTGCTGTGCCTTACAGAGAAAACAGGTGTGTGAGAAAAGCTTGTTCAGGCATGAGCTATAATGCTGTTGACTGTGAGTTCAATGTTAAGGAATCTTCAATATCTATAAAGTGTACTGTCTTTAAACAGAAACCCACACAAGCCAGGGTTGTGTATTGAGGGGTTATGTATTGATGGATGACATGTGACCAGAGGTTTTCAGGAATCCAACCCTATGTTTCCCTTGGGAGTAGTCAGTTGGTATTTGCTAATTCAGTGTTGACAGTAACTTATAGGACAGAACTACTGCAGATAATAAGACTGGAGTGCAGTTGTGTGTATCACAGACAAATAAAATTTAGAGTTAAGCACATGGGCTCTAGAACAAGACAATATGAATTCAAATCCTAGGCCTACCATGTACCACATGGGAGAGTTTGGGCTTCAATTTCCTCTCTTGCCAAAGGATCTCATTCATGATTGTGGTGTCATTAAAAAAAAAATCGGTGCACCCACACATACACAGAAAACACTTAGAATTATATCTTGCAGACAGCAAGCACTCAGCTATATTAGGTGTCATAAGTGTCTATTATTTTTGTAGGGCATGAAAGCTCCTGAAAGTGTACGAAATCACACAATCAGGTGCTGAGCCGAGATGGGAACATTGTTCCTCTAACACCCAACTCGCAGGGGAGACTATCCAAGTGGAGTGAGAAGTGTTTGGAGCCAGCATGGATGTCTGGTCATTGCCCTAAATATAGAGTTGTGGGCTGTGTATTGAAAGGCGCAATGGGATGGGGTCAATCAGCAAGAGATAGGAAAAGGGGTGCCTTTGAGTGATTGCAGCCATTTCAGGTGTCAGATCTCAGACCCCATGGTTTTGCAGCTTTTTATAGAATGCCTGTGGAAACATAATGGCAGACAGGGGTGACTACGGTTCAGCGTTTCAGACATATCATCTTTTCTCTATCGTGCTGCAGGGGTTATGCTACAAATTGAAAGATCCAGCTACATGAAAAGGAACAGACACATTGAGCCAGGAAGTCTTTTCTTGTGCAGAAAGCTCTGATCTTCCGGTTAGCCAATCTGGAAGAAGTATATTCGACAAGAATAATTTCAAAAAAGTTTGCACTTGCAGAGATGGCAAGTATAACAAGGGAATTAGGACCACATCTGGGTTTGATGGAATAAAAAATAATCCAAATGTGAAACTAGGATAAGGATGTCAAAAAAATTGAACACAGAACACCCCCATAGCTTCACAGCCCTGTGGGCAGGATAACTTCATGCTTGGAATGGAGAGAGGGCTCCTTAGGGCATGGGTGCTTAGAAGCCACCTCTCTTCATTTCCATTCCCCGTACCAATGTACAACATGGTTTCTTCACCACCTGCCATCCTAACCCAGTGAGCGGATACGCTCCTTCTCTTTTGGAAGCAGTTGCTTAAAAAGATTCATCCCGCATTGTAAGGGTGCTGGAGCTGGAGGGTACATTTCTTGTCTTCTTTCATTCTAAGATTTGTGTCATTGAAGAAACTGATTTCCCTAAGAATGAGAGAAGAAAGAAAGTGAAGTCACTCAGTCATGTCCGACTCTTTGCGACCCCATGGACTGTAACCTACGAGGCTCTTCCATCCATGGGATTTTCCAGGCAAGAGTACTAGAGTGGGTTTCCATTTCTTTCTCCAGGGGATCTTCCCAACCCAGGGATCGAACCAGGGTCTCCTGCATTGCAGGCAGACCCTTTACTGTCTGAGCCACCAGGGAAGCCCTCAAGAATGAGAGAAGAAGGAGACAGTATGATGGGAGGAGATGATGAATTAGTGGTTTGGTATGCAATGGGGAGTTAAAATGAAAGTAATAGTTAATAAAATTTTATAAAATAAACATGCTGAAGGAGGGGAAGGTCTTATTTATTATTATTACTGTCAGGTGGGCATGGTACCAGACATGGCACACAACTCTGAGTTGGTAAATGCCCCAACTGGTTTGGGAGGCAGTGATTTTCCTCATCTTACAAAAAGGGAAATGAGTTCACTGAAGTTTTAACATCTACTCAAGGTCACATTAGGGCTTCCCTGGGGGCTCAGATGGTAAAGCGTCTGTCTGCAATGCAGGAGACCCAAGTTCGATCCCTGGGTTGGGAAGATCCTCTGGAGAAGGAAATGTCAACCCACGCCAATACTCTTGCCTGGAAAATTCCATGGACGGAGGAGCCTGGTAGCTTATAGTCCATGGGGTCACAAAGAGTCAGACATGACTGAGCGACTTCATTCACTTCACTTCACTTCAAGGTCACATAGGCAATAAATAGTGGATATGAGATTCAAACATCTGTCTGTAGAATTATAACACTTGAGCACCTTGCAACCCCAAAAATACAATGACAGTAAGTGAATATTTTGGAGTACCTCCTACAGACTGTACATGCATGAACTAATTTAATCTTCATGAACTTATGATTTATGTACAGTTGTACCCATTTCACAGATGTAGAAACTGAGGCTGAGAGAATTTAAACAACTGGCCTAAGTTCTCCAACTAATCCTTGTCAGAGCTCTGAAAGGAGATACATCTGACAGAAGTTTGCTAGAGCTAATGAGAGAAACTTACTAACATTTGCACTTTTATATAAGCAAAGCCCCAGTGTGGGTGGAGGGGGAGCAGTGAAGCAGGTGATGGCCCAACATGCAGGAAATAGACACCAGACTGGGGTTTGGTGCCAGGACTCCTGTGCCTTCCATGTCTCAGAGAAAATGAGGGAGGAGCTGGCCCAGAGCAGAAGAATTGGGAGGACAGTCCCAAATAAAGGAAGGAAGCAAGACCAGAATCGGATGGATGATGAGGGTGATGGGAAGATGAGGAGGAGAAGGAGAGATGATCTTAGCCAAGGGGTTGGCTCAGCTCGGTACCATTGGCTAGAACACTTTCTGTTAGCCAGAGAAAAGTCAGAAGCAAGAAGCAGGGAGGCAGTATCAGGGATACTGTCTTACGGTGAAGCCAAAGTGGATCTGAGGCCTAGAAGGAGACAATTCAGGCTGGCCTGAAGGCTTTGGACAAGTAGAGGGCACCCTGGCTTCTGGGACTGGGCAGAGGGATCTTGAAATCCAGGGCCATAAGGAGGGCCTGGAAGCGCGCCCCCTGCCGCCCCCCGGCCCTGCTGAATGAAATTCCTGATCAGCCAGGGAACAGTGTGAGAAGGACCAGTGACCCCCTCGACCATTTGTCCTGCATCCCGTAAGTGAGCGCCGGGCTGGCCGAGAGTTGGACCAGAGGGGCTGGTTTCCTTCAGCTGCCAGGGAGGAAAGAAGGGGGTGGGAGAAAGCTCAGCTCCAATGTACAAACACCAGCAGCAGAGAGAGCTTTGCTTTTTCCTCCAGAAGAGTGACAGCCAAAATGTAATCCTTGCTGCTCCCCCAAAGCAAGATGCTCTCACTTCTTTATTTTACCCAGAATGGTGCTCCTGCTCTCTAAATCCCGACAGACATACAGAACCTCACTTTTCTCTGTCTCTCAGCTCCTGGGTAGAAGTGCATCTTCTTCTGACGGAGCCCTGCAACTCCAAGTACGATTTATTTCAGGAGGAAATTGCCCACCGTTTAGAGTAAATAAAGTTGAGAGCAGAGCTGAGCGACTTCATTTCCACTTCCCAGTATAGCGACTGGAGAGGGAGCTTCCTTCAACTCCAATTGCTCTCCTCAGAAAGTTTTTATTTAGCTTAATGGAAGAAAGCATGGTTTCTAGACCGAAGAGGATGAAAATAAGACAAGGCAAGGCAAGTAAGTAAAAGACATTTCAGTTCAGACATTAAAAAAAAGAGAGAGAGAATTTGCCTCTCTTTCTTTTTCTCTTAGTTTGATTTGTATTTTTCACCAATAATCCACTGTAGAATACAATATGAATTATCAATATAATAGTCGAAGGTGTGGGGTACAAATGACAAGAGAAAAGACAAGAGATGGGACAAAATGAACTGAAATATACATCCAAAGCCATTGTGGTAAATGATATATCTTATAAGAAATGTCCACAGGGGAGCTGGTATATAAATAGCATCTCAGTGTGAAATAGGGACTGTGCCTTATTTCTTGTAGAAGCTGCTGTTTCTGTGCCAATGAGCAAAGATGCTAACAAAAGAACAAGCTAAGAGATGCCCCATCAATGTCATTCCTTCCTGTGGCAGATTCAGTGTGTTATGTAAGGAGCAAGGGCAAGTGTGCTCACTGTGCCCACCTACATGCTTGATTTTTTTTTAAAAAGATTAAAGGACACCATTCTATCTGCAGCTGTCATACATTACTCAGTGTGGGCTGATGTGAACCGTAGTGAGATGAACCCAAGTGGGTTGAATCTGAAGAGAAAATGAAGATACTGTACTCACAGGAAGTTTAAATAATGGAATATTGATGATTTATTTCCCAGGCTGTAATTCAAATAACTAACAGGACAAGAAAAATAAAACAATAAAAGGCTGTGCATTGTACTTGGTATAGTAAAGGTGTCTCCACCTAATGAGTCTCCTGGATACCTAGTTTGCGTCTGAATATCACCAGGGGTGATTATAGCTTGCAAAAGTAGACCAGAAAAAGGCATGCCTTCCCATGTCTCAGGCTGTAATTAAAGCCACGAGCCATCAGATACTGAAGAGGCCAGCTGCAGCCCTTCAAACCTTTAGTACCCCAGCATTAAAAATAGATTACAGCACAAAATATGTACCAAAAATAATCCCAATAAAAAATTTGCACATTTGATTACTATAATTGATTTTTTCTTCTAGATATGAATAAATGACCCAGGCTAAATGCCAGTTCCTTGCAAAGAATTTCATTTAAGCTTCACTGAATTGAAAAGGCTCAACCAGACTCAACATTTCCAACTTCCTAGCAAGTAGCAGAAAATCTACCTGACAGTTGCTATGGCAACATGAACAGGAAGAGTGAACCACCAGCCTATAAATCCACAGAGAAACCTTTCTTAATTGGAAGGCCTTTAACCCACACATTTTTCTCATAGCTGCAGAGCTTATTTCTAAAGAGATTATTAAATTCCTCAATTGACTTATGAAGGATGCTTCCCACTATATTACTCTGCTTTGGGTTGCTCGTTCTTTATATCTGTTTCCAAAACTACAAAGCAGACTGGGGATAATAAAAGTTAACACAGATGTTTCAATGAAAAATCCATATGATATCCCAAAAATAACTTCAATGCTGAACAAAAAGGATTCCGATGCAAGATCCAAGATGGTGTAGACATGTTTGTTTCAAGAGCCACACTGAAGTCATTGAACTTCACCATCCCTCTTCTCTCCAAATTCAACAGATTAATATGAAATCCTGATAGCATTTCCCAATATTAAAAAGCAGTGACCAAATCAAAAAGAAAAAATGAATAAATGAAGTGGTGGAATATGTTAATTTTATGCTCATTGTTGATTTTTTAAAATTCTCTTTACAATTGAAAGTAAATACAAACTAGTATGTGACTGACTAAACAAGCAAATAAATAACTCAGTGTGTCTGGGAATCTCAATTGGATTGTGGTAGTTTGGATTGATTATAGTAAGTCCACTACATATGAACAAGTTCCCTTCTGAGAGCACATTCATTAAGTCCAATTTGTTGGTAAATCTGACAAAGTTAGCCTAGGTACCCAGCTAAATCAACTGGCTGTATAACACTGTACTGTAATAGGTTTTCAGTACTTTTTCACTCATTGGAAAAGACCCTGATGTGGGATAGTTTGAAGGCAGGAGGAGAAGGGGGTGACAGAGGATGAGATGGTTTGATGGCATCACCGATTCAATGGACATGAGTTTGAGGAAGCCCTGGGAGTTGGTGATGGACAGGGAAGCCTGACGTGCTGCAGTCCGTGGGGTCTCAAAGAGTCAGACACGACTGAGTGACTGAACTGAACTGAATACATAAAAAACAAGCGCAAAAATCTTTTTTAATCTTACTGTACAATACTCTGAAAAGTACAGTAGTATAGTCCAGCAGCTGGCACCCAGGGCTGGCATCGAGTGAACAGGCAAGAAGAGTTACTGACTGGAGTGGGGAGAGGAGGTGAGAGATGGTGGAGCTGAAGGATCGTCAGCAACAGGATATGGAGGCAAGCTGCAGTTTCACTCACCCCTGATGCTGAGGGAATGTGCATCTGCATCTTTGCAAGCTCACAACTTGAAGGTCCATAGTAGGGGACTTCCTGGAGTTCATTACTCGGGTAAATCATGTAATACAGAGGATTAGGAGTCACCGTGGAGAATGTGGACTATATAGACCCACCCACATCCAGAGGCAATCTTTGCTCTTCTGTCTTGCTCTGTGAAAGAAACATTATTCCTTCCAGCCCAAGCTGACCCTGCTGGGGTTCAGCTCCCACCCTCTTCACAGACCCTGAATATACCTTTTTATGGTCTCATGCATACACGTCCATAAAATCTCCAGGCCCAAAGTCCGCTTTGGAGCACCTTCTCTCCCTCCTCTTTCAGCCTGGTGCTTGAGTGAATTCCAGCCTCCTTAGTCACCCTCCTCCCTCACTTCTGTTCGCTCCTCAGGTCCCGGTCCCCACACTGAGTCCTGATTGCCCCTGACTTCTCCTCTGGAAGGGAGAGCCACGCCTGCCTTCTTCAGGTGAACTTTCTCCTTGTTCCCATCACATGGTGCTCTCCTGGCCTTTCCTCCATCTTCTCAGCTGTTTATTCTCTGCCTACTTTTTGATATTCCTCAGACTATTTCGGGAACCCTCTTTCTTCCTCCAGCTGCTATCTTCTTGATTTTATTTACTAATTTATTAAGTCGCGTCAGTCATGTTTGACTGTTTGTGACGCTATGGGTTATAGCCTGCCAGGATCCTCTGTCCATGGGATTCTCTGGGCAAGAATACTGGAGTGGGTAGCCTTTCCCTTCGCCAGGGGATCTTCCCAACCTGGGATCAAACCCACGTCTTTTATGTCTCCTGCATTGGCAGGTGGGTTATGTACTGGAAAGCCCCTCTATTCCCCCCGGGCAACCTCAAACCCTCCCATGGGTTCAGTGGCTATCAACACTAATGACTCAGAAATGTTTATCTCAACCTTGTTGTAAAAAGGAAGATAAAAAAACTACCTCCTCAGGCTGTAGAGAACATTGGAGACAACATTTAAAACTTGTCTGACACATTATCAGCTCTCCATGGAAATGTTAGCTATTATTAGAATGTATCTTAGATGCCTTAAAGATAGCATGTGCAAAGCTGAACTCCCTGTCTTCTCCCACAGTATTTCTTCCCACTGCTTCCTTCTCAGTAAATCCCCTACTCAACTTTTAAGTCCATTTTCATCAACTCCATCAAAATCTCCCTTTATCCTTCTCGAATTAGATGCCCCTCTTATGGGCTATCAGGGCTTGCTGCATTATTAATGGTTGTATCCTGTTGCATTACCATTGCATGAGAAGGCAAAACCGCAGTCTTATTCACTATTTTATCCCCGACAAATTGGGCTATGAAAGAATGAAACTGGATCACTACATAAAACAAACCCTAACTATAAACAGTTATCTTCATGGTTATGTCATAAGGTTTTAGAAAATTATCCTGAGTTTCATCCATTCCAATCTCCTTTTATAAAAATCTAGTTTTGCCAGTTAACCATATGGAGGTATCTAGTGTTACTTTGGTTTCAGAATCACCTAGAATGACATGAAATTCTCAGGAAATATTTGGGAAGTGGGGTCAAAAAGAAGGGGAGGAAAACCTCCTGAAAGGCTAAGGGCATGGATGCAAGCAAACATATCCATCCACACAGGCAGTACCCCCTCTGCATTCAGCTCTCAATCCTTCTTTCCTCTGAAAAACCTACTGTTGTCAGTTCTGCCCATTACTGCCTAGAGAAAAGCTGTCCTTGAAATAATTTGTTTAATGATTTGGACAAAACCTTTCTCAGCTTAATGTGTTCAGGAGACATTCACAGACCACAAACTTTGAGGACCCTCTCAGACTGCTCATGCTGGAGAACTGGGCAGAGATTCAGGGATTTGAGACAAAGTGTTCAGGTGGGATTTAGGGAAAATAAGTTGGGGGACAGGGGAGTCTGTGTGCAGAAACAAATACCCCTGAGGTCAGTATATGTATACAACTATCTCACAAGCAATGCACAGAGTCAAAGCACCACAGCTGGGAGCTGTCCTGATGTACCCAGGTGACCACACATGTACATACTCATGCACTTGGGAGGCTTGTGTCTTACTTTCTTATCCAAAAAAAACCCCTCTGTCTTCTGTTTCACATGCTTGCAACTTACAGAATTTTGAAAGTGTCCATGTGCAGCAACTAGACCAAACATAGGGTGTGTTACTCTGATCTCTTTACCCAAAAGAAACCATTGAGATTTCTGTGATCATCTACCTGGGGAGTCTGATTGCAACAGCAAAGCTTTGATGAACAAGAGGTTTGATTCCGAATCCAGCTCTATATCTTGCTGGTCCTATGACTTTAGGAAAGCTCACTAAATCTCAGTTGCCTCTCTTAGGAAGAAAAGAAAACAGTACCATTAGAGGATTTTTGATAGTTATATAAGGTAATATGCACAGGGTCAATAAATGTTCAGTAAAATATAGCTGAAGAATAGGTGACCCAAATGGCTACATGAGGTCATCTCAAGTGAACATTACTGCTAACGCTTCCAGTGCTTTGATCAAAGGGATGGGTGGAGGAATTAGCTCATGTATTGTTTTACCGCCTGGAACATCACTTAGGATTTGAACACTAATAGCAGGAGATATCTGTTTAGTTCTGACCCTTTTTGGAACACATGATTTCAAAAATATCCTTTGCAGCAGTAGAGTTTCAACCTACTCTTTAAAATTTAGAAATAGAAAATTGAACTTGTTTATTGAAAAACATAAAATGTTGAAATAATTTTAGTGATGTATCCGTATCATGCAGGATAATGACATATTAGATAAAAAAGTAATTCCTTTGTATAGACAGTGGAGTCAAAAAGATGTTTTTTTGCAGGGATTCTGCTTTTCTTTCTAAAAAAATACCAAGAGGATATGTCTAACCAAATGTGAATTTGGAAGTTTGGGTCACTGACCTACTCATCTGCACTCCAGTCACTGAGATTTCATCCTATGATACTATGGTACATATTTTCACATCTATTAACTAATTTAATCCTCATGATAACTTTGAAATATATTCAGTTTTTGGATATCATTCCTATTTTATAGATGAAAAGACTAAAACTCAAAAATAATTTCCATAATTATACCAAGAATGGGGCAGAATCAAGATTCACACACAGCTGTCTGATAACAAAGACTATTGTTTTTCTTTGACATAACCTTCTCTCATGATATAAAGACATGTCACCTTCTTGGTGTCACAGTAGTTTCATCATCCCAGCTTATGATATTCTCTATTCTTTATTCCTTACCTTCCTCCCTATTTTTTTGCACAGATATATTTCTCCTGCTGGAGTACCTTCCTTTCTACCCAATATTTTGTAATTTATATAGCATAGTCCTTTACCTGGAAAGATTTTTTTGAGAGGTACTTTGGCTGTTTTTCTTCTTTGATTAATAAAAGAAAGAGGATGGGATATATTTATACTTATGACTGATTCATGTTGTTGTATAGCAGAAGCCAACACAAAAATTAAAAAAATAAAAGGAGGAAAGATCCTCCAGTAATACAGGAGTGTCACCACTCCAGACTCCTTGACATGGTCCTCTGACCTCTTCCTGCTTAAACTTAAGCAGAAATCCTAAATACAAGGTTGAAAACTTACATGCTTTGTTCCCGCTTTTCCTTTCAGTTTTATTTTCATGTCTACTTTGTTTAAAGATAAAATAAAATAATCATGGGCCTGAAGGCCTCACAATTTTAGGAGTGTGAATTTGATCACAAATCCAAATTCTGGTTTATAAGATTTAATATCCAATGTTTCATAATAGAATTTTCCCCAAGCAGTAAAATATGATTAACGTATATGCAGTGCTGTTAAAACTATTTTCTAATACTTGACTAAATATCTACTTCAAGGGAACAAGTGAAGAGGATTAAAAAATATCATAATACACAGATTGGAAAGCAACTCTTTGATCAAAAGAGGAGTCACATGGCATAATTATTGGCTTTAATCAATAAAAAATTCATGATATATCCAAACAGAAAAATAATTCTCCTTTTAATTAAACCTCTCACTATCATAACTTTCTTTGTGGCTTATACTTGCCCCCAAACCCACCAATATCTATCTGTCTCTAACTTATTTCTGAAAGAGGACTTAGTGAACACAAAAGCAGTTATACAGGCAGCAACATCTTTACTTGCTGCTAAAAATTATTGGTGAAGGCAACTTTTAACTTTCATCTCTCCCTTCTTCTTCCCATGAAGGAGGCAAAGTCCAGTCCAAGAAATGAGAAATAGGGCTATGCAGTGCTATTGCTAGAACTTAATGAACTAGACTCTTACAGTACACATAGATCCACTAGAAAAGGGCATGGCAACCCACTCTGGTATTCTCGCCTGGAGAATTCCATGGACAAGAGGAGCCTAACAGGTGACAGTTCTTGGGGTCTCAAAGAGTCGGACACGACTGAGTGACTAACTTTCACTTCTTTCTTTCACTCACAGTACACATACCTCTCTCACTTGTTTTCGACAATCTAGGGATCAATATTAATTCTCAGGTCTCTCGTCTCTCCAGTAGTGTTAGATTAAATTCAGTCTTCTTCATTGAGGAATGAGAGAAGAAATTACTGTTTTTTGAGAATCACAGCATTCCAAGGAAAGGGCCATTTTCAGAGAGGAGGAACATGAAGCCTACAGATGAAGCAACTTGCCTGCAGTCAGAGATGTAATCCCAGTTTGAACAGCGATTCAGTGCCAGTTCTTTCCACTATACCATTCTGTTACTGACAAATAGAATTCTTCTTTTTTTTTAAGATAAAATAAATTCATGTTTTAAAATATATCTTTGGGTTCTGATTTTCAGTAGTTGCAGAGTAGGTTGTATTGGATTAATTCTCCTGCTGATAACAACTATCTTTAAAAAGATGTCTGAAAGTACTGGAGAGTGAGCAAAATCAGGCAGAAACTCAAGGGGGTTCAACTCATTACAGAGGGAAACCACAGTGGGTGAGACCAAGGTGCTAGAGTTTTCTCCTGAAGGAAACCACCCATCCTCCCAGTCATGGATGGATTAGATCAGGCAAAGCGACATAGTTTGATTACTCTGATGTACATACAGATAAAGTCTCAGGATGCAGAAAGCCTGGGAATTGAGATGTGGTTGGGGGGCGGGGGGCAGGATACCTTAAAAGAATGAAATCACAGAGGGAGAAGCCCCTAAGTTGGCATATAAATTCCCTTCAAATGCTTCAGACCTTGCGTGGAGTCCTTGTGAGGCAAGTCACCTAGGACTTCAGGGTGATAGAGGGCTGATGGGGATTCCAGAGCTGCCCACTACATGGAAGACTGAATTAGGAGTTGGAGTCTCATCAAGTTAGAGAGGCTGGTAAAGACTTTCAGCTTTTTATTGAAACCTCACAAGGCTTGGGAGTACTACTCAAGGACTAAGCCAGTCACACTAGGCTTAAGGACAAAACTAAAATAGATCCACCTTAACGAAGTTTAAAAACCAAGCTTCTACCAGTCCAAGTGGATTCACAAGCAATTTAACTACTTATTAGAAGAAGACTTTTTCTGAGTCCTCAGATACAGGCAATAGAATCCAGAGTCTTAACAAAATATAATCTATATATTTTTTTGAAAATGGAGATAAACAATGAGAAAAATAATTTTGTAAAGCCAGGCCTTTTTACCTTTTGTTTTTAACTCTTCCAGTAAAAACAGAGGAATGGATGTAAGCATTAGCAGGCAGGGGTTTAAATATTATGATAAATAATCTGGAGAATTATACATATATGAGAGACATATCTATTATATATATTAAATCATAACAACAGTATAAAGGAAGGAAGGGGTATAAATGGAGTTATAATGTTGGAAAAATTCTTATATTAATCACTAAGTGGTATAATACTAATATTAATCTCTATTCACACATAGCCACACACACTGAGTCTATATTTATTTAGTTCTAGATACTGCTTTTCTATGTTGCTTTTGCCTAAATAATAGCAGAATTCAAGCAGATGACATGTACTTTTATGAAGCTCCCATGGGAAAGCACTTCTCTCCTGCAGCATGGCATGGGGGTAAAGAATGCAAACTCAGCAGCCAGACTGTCACCAGCTGTGGGAGGCTGGGCATGTTAGTTAGCCTCTCTTGTCCCAGTACCAACCTTGCCATGGTATGTCAGTATTAAATGATTTCATAATGAAAATATCTTAGACTGGTGCCTAGCATATAATAGGCACTGTTATGACTTACTCCTCTGTGATACATCTGGAATGCTGTCTGGCAGAAGTTTACTCATACTATACTCATCATCACTCAGTGCACCACAAGTCATCAATTTAGGCAAACCCCTGGTCTCACAGTATAGACCTCAATTCTTAATGATGTCATGTTTGGTAAATATAAATTTTAAAATACTTGTCTTCATGTTTGTTTTCTCTACTAAATCAAGAGTTTCTTGAAATCAGAGGCAGGCCTTCCTGGTGGTCCAGTGGTTGAGAATCTGCCTGCCAGTGCCAGGGACATGAGTTCAAACCCTGCTCTGGGAAGACCCTGCGTGTCTCAGAGTAACTAAGCCTGGGAGCCACAGCTACTGAGCGCGTGTGCAGCAACTACTGAAGCCTGGACACCCAGAGCCTGTGCTGGGCAACGAGAGAAGCCGTTGCTGCGAGAAGCCTGTAATCTGTGCTCTCTGCAACTAGAGAAAAGCCCGCCCACAGCAGCAAAGACCCAGCACAGCCAGCAATACACAAATAAATCTTTAAAATATAACAATTTGAAGTCAAGGACAAGGTATTAACTAGAATACAACTAAAATATGCTTAATAAAATCTTGGATAAATACTTTTTGAGTCAGAGGCAGGCTCTATTCATTTAATTTAAGGACAAAGTAGCAAGTTGTATGAGAATGTGGGCTTTCATTTTATTAAATATAAAAGCCTGGAATCCGTATATCAAGACTATTATAAGGAGATGCCAAATTTGAATCTGAAATTTAAAATTATTACTTTCCATTCCTAAGATTCTATTGTTTCATCTTCTATTCCTCAAGCATATGCTTACTGAGCATTTATAATTAACCAAGCATTGTACTCGGCAGTGGGGAGACAGCTAAAATGACAAGGAACTTTCAATAGTGAAGAGGAGCAAAAGATGAACAATTAAACAGTTCGAACTTTAATAGAGGTAGTTTTGTTTGTCCTACAGGGTAAATTGGGAGATCACCTGAAGGGGTAAGGACTGAAATAAGGACGAAATGTCGTTGGAGCAGCCTGGTGAAATTCCAGACTGGAGAAGGTTTTTCAGGCAGAAGGGTTAGAAAATTCACTCTAATATTAGGTCATGGAAGCTGTGTCTACAACCTTATTTCTCAGAAGAAAAACTAAGATGAATGGAAAAGAAAATGATTTGTTCTAAGGTCATTATTAATGATAGAATCAGGAACGGTATCCAAACTTTTAACGTTTCATCTCTATTCTAAATTGGGCTTCCCTGGTGGGTGGCTCAGATGGTAAATAATTTGCCTGCAACACAGGAGATATGGGTTCAATCACTGGGTTGGGAAGATCCCATGGAGAAGGAAATGGCAACCTGCTCCAGTATTCATGGCTGGAGAATCCCACAGACAGAGGAGCCTGGTGGGCTACAGTCCATGGGTCTATTCTAGATAGTTGTGACTTTCCATAAGCCTGTGATACTTTTAGAGCTGAATTTGTGCCCCTTCTATGATGTAACTCTTTTGTATTGATTGGTCCTCATAATAACAAACAGTAACATAAATTACAATCAATATTCTTAATAAAAAAAAAACCCAACAATTTGAGGGATCTCTGCAGGCCACCAGGAACATTTTAAAGTTCTCCTAATCCGCGTTCATGTCTAAGCCTTTGCTCATTTTCCCAAAGGACAGTAGTCAGAATGTCCAGACATCTGCACATCACCTCTTCTGTGATGTCTTCTTTTAGGCTAGTTCAGTGGATATGAATCTTAAGGTTCATAAAAATTCCACTCCAGGTCTGCATGCAAACAAACATGTTTGTTTTATAGGTGATTTAGAAAATTCAAGGTTTAATTTGACTATACAATTTTTATTTTATGAATTGGCTTTAGAATGAAACCTTCATATAAGATGTTTCTCTACTGTCTTATTATAATTACAAACTTATCTGATGCTCTTTAGTGATCCACTTCTATTTTGAAGCTGGTTAGTTTCATTTAACCTTAAAAGAGAAAATAATCACAGGGTTATAGTGCTTGTCTGCAAGTCCTTCCCCCGCCCCCTTTTCCTATGCTAAACATGCTTTCCTGCAAATACCTCTGAAAAAACCCCTAGAAAGACCACTTTCTTGATACTGGTACACCAACAAGGCCATTATTGGTGGGTATGACAGTTAAATTCATCTTTTTCAGCCATGATAAACACTCCAAAAATCATCACCACGATTTCAGTAATAGGGCAAACTTGGACAGAAGCAGACATTGCAAAACAGAAAGGATGACTTCTGTACTCCTCTTCGTGTCCACATGAGGACGGGGGCCCCTCAGACCTGCATGGGTTCTTTTCACCCCCATACCATCTTTCCCCCAAGAGAGCAGAGTTTCCCTCCCTTGTTTCTTGGAATCAGACTGTAAGATCAGGACCATCTGGGATTTTCGATGGCAGTTTGGCAGAGACTATGAACTTGCTCGTTCATTCAGTACACACTGTGATCATCTCCTAGTACACAGAGGCTGACAAACTAAAAACTCTATTTCTAGCACTCTCCTTGCAGCTAGGGCTCCCAGGCATGCTTTAGGTCCTGACAAACAGATTCTCTCTTTTGAGTCCTGCATGTGAAGGAGTCAGATGAGGACAGAGGCAGGACTCAGTCATGCATTTAGAGTGGACTGTAGCTGAAGCAATGTCATTCTGGACCCAGAAGTTGTTCTGAATGTCTTCCTGATTCTACAGCTTTCTGTCAATAGAAGCAGTAGCACTCAGATGACCCAGTTTTGTAAAGTGGCCTTAGGAGTCACTCCTGGAAACTCAGACTACAGTTTGTTTCTTTATCCTATGGACTAGTTTTAGATCATTTAACACCATTTCTACACAAACTTCATTCAATAAGTGTCTGCTTAAACTATGAATAAGATGGATTTTTTTTCATTAGAAATTGAAGCCTTCCTAATAAATTCTGAAAAGGGCATAAAAGCAGACCTTCAATTTGAGAACTCCTGAAGGGGCAGAGTTCTGAAAATTCTGTATTCTTTTACTGCAAATTGAGCAGTGCTCCTCATGATTTTTTGAGAGCTGAACACTTTCACTTAGGTCTGAAATCCCATAAGCCTGGGATGGCTCATAGATTTGGTGAAGAGTTATCTGGTTCAGGAAGAATCAATGCTTTCAGTAATCCTCATCTCTGTTCAGTACAGTGAAATCATTTCACTGACATCTCTAGTCACCAACTTCACAGGTTTAGGGGTAGAATGTGGGTCTCTCTTGCCCTAGAACTGGTTCTGGAGATACAAAATCCCCTCTTCTAACCAAGACCACCCACTAGCAAGGTTTCTTGCTCACACATATAGTTCAGATGCTCCACACATTAGTGGGTGAATCTATTTTTCAAAAATGATTGAAGCTGTAATACATTATTTTAAATATTTCTCCATAGTTTTCCTGTACCACTTATCTCATTATTCTTTCAGCTGGGCAGTTTTCCCTAAATACCCTCGATGCAGTTTTATGTCCATTCTTTCTTAGCTAGAACTCGTTAGTATAAGCTAAGGTGATTTGGGTTGTGTATAAGTCAATTAAATTTGCATAATGAGCCCCAGTGCCTCTCTGGCATGAACGAAGAACTAAGGAAAATTTTGACAGCTTCAAGAGAGTCATACAATTCATTCTTTTGGGAAGGGGGGGTCCCTTTATAATCTTTTAATTAGGGTTTGAAGACAATGTACATTCGAACTATCAGGAAAGACCAAGTCAATGACCCTTGATTAGAGCTGCACAGAAGTTCCCTCCAGCAGGGACAAGATGTCAACTTTGTAGTGAAAACAGGTCTTCATTTAATGTATGATCTTTGAGAATCCAATCAGCTACATTCTACACAGAGCTCCAAGGGAGAGCCATTTCTAGGGCAGTGTCCAGGAAAAAAGAATGCTTATCCAAAACAGAGGGCATACACCCAAAGACATGCCCAATCAGGTAAATTGCTACTGAAATTACTACCAAATAGCTGTAGTAATATATGCCTTGTTTTTTCTTTTTTTTCCACAGTTAACATACAATGATCAAGGTATCAGTATAAATTACATTCAATACCCTGTACTGCCCTCACATCCTATGAAGTCAATGTTATTATTACCATCGCCTTACAGATTATAAACTGAGGCTTAGAAATACTCAGTGATTAATCAATGTAATACAGCCTGGTAGTAGAACCAAGATTGCAGCCTACCTAATTTCAGTTTCCTGACCAGTACTTTCATACTCGATCTAGTCCTGTGACCTCAGGTGCTCACAGAACTCCATATGGATCATTTAGATCACTGAGGATATACTCATCAGACAGACCAACACGCCAGCTTGACAGTCTGGCAAACCAAGTCAGAAGTGCAGACAGCAAAGAAACTGTACGAGAGTGTACCCTAGGTGGGCCAGTCCATCAAAAGGCAATGGGACACATGCGTAGTCCAGAGAGGTTCTCTATTCACGAATAATTTAGCCAGTCTTGAGGAGCTGTTGAAAAATTATTTTAGAATACATTAACTATTTGTTATTTATTTTTCTTTCCTCTGATTACACCTCCCTCTAATATATTTATGGTCATATTGCTTTCAAGTGAAGTCTGCTAAAACTAGGAGGGTGTATTTCCAAGCTGCTGACTGTGAATTTCTGTCCAAAGTAATGTAAAAGGCTCCCACCTGAGGTAATAACTTTCTGCCACTGATACTGTAATGTGTTCATTAAATATTACATTAAAAGAATGAGAGGCATCATGACTCCCTGATTGGACTATAGCATGAGGTAGCAGAGTGATTGCAATTTTTAAAATTAGGCAATTCTGTGTTTACATGTTTGCTCCATTCTGTACCAGCTTTTTGAACTGTAGTAAGTCACTAAAAGGGCTTCCCAGGGGCAAAATGGTAAAGAATCTGCCTGCCAATGCGGGAGACACAGGAGGCGAGGTTTGATCCTTGGGTTGAGAAGATCATCTGGAGGAAATGGCAACCCACTCCAGTACTCTTGCCTGGGAAATTCCATGGACAGAGGAGCTTGGTGGGCTACAGTCCATGGGGTCACAAAGAGTTGGACATGACTGAGCAACTGAACATACCATGCACACCCAAGTCACTACAAGTCTCTGAACTGCAATGTCCTCAACTTGAAAATATTGAGAAAAATAATACCAAGAAGTTTGATAAGAGGATCAGAGGTCATATATTAAGGTTACTTTCCTACTGATAAAACAACACGCTAAAGAGGTGCTCAGAAAATGGTCATCTTCCACCAGGAAACTAACTTTTGCATTATCTTCTTGCTTAAAAGGTCAGAAGGAAAAGCTAGGGATGGAAGGAAATTTCTCTATTCCACCCCCTCAAAATGTAGGTATGTTTTGCTTTTTAAATGATGAGAACTTTGCCATCAGGGAATTAATATTAGCTTGTGCCAGCTGACTCAAAACAGATTAGGCATTACCCAAAAGGCAACCTCCATGCAGACTTTAGATTTAGAGGGAAAAGTCTAGAATTGTAAGACGTAGATGTGTGCCAACTTTAGAAGAGAGAATTTGGAGAACTTCCCCTTCATGGCAAGATTTTGTCAATCCTGGCAGGGACTGTCAGCACCCCCAGAATGTGGCAAGACTTAGACATGGGTGCACAGAGGCTCCAAGATTTCTGCAGTACAGTCTGAGGTGCAAGGCTTACTCAGAGCCCCAGTGCCTGCAGATGGTTGGAGCCTCATGCTGATGGGACACTGTAGATGCAGAGTCTGGCCATGCCCTGGCCATATAAGCCCAGAATTCTTCTTTCATAAAAGAAAGGTAGGAATGCAGGCACCTTGATAATGACAAAGTGGTATTTTTTTCTTAGCCAGGAAAGTGGAGTCTCCAAGAAGATTAAATTTGGGAGAGAGGAAAACAAAACAGAAAACAAAGAAAGAAAGGGAATATTAGTGTATTGTAGAATAGCTTTTGTAATTATTATAGTACCCTCTGCATAGTATCTATGATTTGTAAAAGACATGGTCTATTAAAAATTCTTAACATCGAGTACTCATTTTCTTTTCGTACTGAAAGATTTCATGTCCCCCTCATAAAAGTAATGGATAAGGAATTTACTTTAAAAGGTTTAAGGGGAAGAGAGAAGATAAGAAACTGAATCATGAATAGTTTAGATGAGCTTTCAGTCAACAGGACCGAAGACTTCAACTTCTAGGTATTATGGCAGGGAGAATAGTAGGAAAGAAGAAAGAAAGAATGGTCAAATCCCCTACCATGTGCCTGGGCATCTGCTATGTGTTAAGAGGCGCAGATAGTACCAGCTTCACTTTTATAGCCATGGTGAGTCTCATAGGAGTTTTAAAATTTGTCTATGTTCATATAGCTCATAAGCAGCAAAGATGAGATTTACGGGAGCACCTTCCCCTACAAACCATTATTCTTTCTGCCATTCCTAGTTGTCTCTGTAAAGTGTCTAGTGTTCCCTGGGGTGGGGTGGGGAGCAGATTTACGAGGCAAGCCTGAAATGCTTCAAGCAAGCTTATTGAAATTGAATGTCACCTGCCTTTTAGCAGGGAAACTCTAATTTTAAATGGGCTGAAGGAATTTTTTGAAACATACATTTTTAGCTATGACATGAAATTTTAAGGACAAGAAACATGAGTGATTGGAGCCAGGGATCACCCTGAAAAGCATCTGCGGGCTTGACAGCAGCCCCATGCCCAGAGGCAGGTTGTCTTGGGGAATAGTCATGCCCAAGTTTGGATTTTCCATCTCTCTGCTCACCAGCTCATGCTGTTCACACCTGTGACTGAAGGGAGCGACCCCCCCCCCCCCCCCCCTCCCCCCACTTGTGACNCCCCATGCCCAGAGGCAGGTTGTCTTGGGGAATAGTCATGCCCAAGTTTGGATTTTCCATCTCTCTGCTCACCAGCTCATGCTGTTCACACCTGTGACTGAAGGGAGCGACCCCACCCCCACCCCACTTCCCTTCATTTGGGCGATGGAAAAAGGCTTTAATGTGTTGGGGAAAGGATAAATTACAAAGGATAATTCAGCTGTTGTAAATTATACATATTCCCTCCATGTCATCTCTTACTGAGTAGATTCAAGAATAGGAAGTCCTGTTATCTTTCCTGATTAGAAGTTTCTTTCATTTTCTTGGAAGTAGCATCTGTGCCAAACCGACCACCAGACTTGCCTTCTCAGCCAGGAAATCTAACCAAAGAGCACTTGGAAACTGGGCAACTCACCCATCAGCAGGAAACAAAGCCCACATTTGTCTTAAAGATTTCTCTTTTTCTGATAACACTTCACACATTAAGAAAAAAGGCAGAACAAATGCAAATTTGAAAAATGCTGGCAAATAATTATAGTCATTCTTGAAATACCCAGAGAGGCTGGGTGAAACTTCAGAACGCTTACGTGCGAGGAAGCAGAGTGGCACAGCTGATTTCAGGACGGGAAGCCTCTTTTCCTCGTCCTGTCCACTAACCTCAGGAAGCGATGTTTTCAGCAAGTCAAGTGCAAACGGTACAGAAGCAGATGAAATAAGTAAAATGGGATGGAGTGGATGGCTAGGCTTTGGAGGGCAGCAATATGTCCATTCTACATTTTCTGGCCAAGGCCAGAGTGTAAACCAAAGACTAGCGGATGCTTAAGCGCGAGAACTGGTGTCTTGGTAAAGAGAGAAGGCTGGCTGAACACGGATGCGATGGCATCCAGAAGAGCCCACGCCACTCCCATTTATATCAGGTGTGTTTCCTTCCTCACAGTCATGAAGATGCTAAAGGACATTTTACGGTATAAAGTGGCTTCCTTTGTTTGAGACGTGTCCATGTTTTCCTATCTTTCTGCTTCTTAATCTCTGCTTCCATAAAATGATGGCACCTCAGGGATATTGAATTGAGTAAATAATTTTTCAGGTCTGAATATGGTATCATTATGAGTCTGTTTTTGTTTGATCTTATTCCCCTCTCCTTTAATTTCAAATTCCTTTCATTCCCCTCCTCAAAAGTATACACTCTGTTTTAATTGTATCCTATATATATATATATACACACACACATACACACATGTATATATATACATATATGCATGTATATATAGTTATATGTAATCATATAAACAAACATGAATATATAAAAAATATATATCTATTAATATGTCTCTCTGAATACATGTATGTGTCTGTGTATATATATATAATATATATATAGCTCCTTCTGTTTATGTATGACTTTTAGTTTCCATAAGCAATATAGTACTATGTATCTCATTCTTTCTTATCCTTTTCAATCAACATTGTGTTTTTTGTTTTTGTTTTTTTTTTATTTGTGCATGTATCTTAGCCTGTGTTCTCCTGAAGGGGAACTGGAGACAAAAGCTTCTGGGCAGGTGGTTTATTTGAGAATGATCCCAGACTGCTGGTGCCAGGGACAGGAAGAGTGAAGAAAGTCAATGCATAAATCTGTTTTTGAGTCATCATCACTGACCTCATGATGTGTTCATGATCCCTTAGACTTAGAAATTGTATGAAATGCATCTCAGAATTGTCTGCCCTGGGGAGGGAAGTGGGAAGCATGTATTTATCTACTGGCTCAGGCACTAATTCCTCCACACTTTGGGACTGACCTTGAAGGATTCCCCAAGGCACACCTTCCCGCAGCTTCAGAGAAGCCCCAGGAAACAGTGCTTTTTCGTATGGATGAAGATCAGGAACCATCAGGTTGCACCCAAGCAACTCTCTCTGAAGTGGGAAGTTGCTATGGCAGTGACCTAGAGTGCTTCCTGGTGAGACCTACAAACTAGGGAGTAATTCCCCATGTGTATATGATACACCAGGCTACTGGATGGGCATCTGCTCCTATTTGGGCCACTTTCTATTGCATTGTTACAGAAGCTTCTTATTTTACCTGTAACCCTCTAAAACCACAACTGGAGTGAACACCCTCACTCAATAGTAATGACCCTAGCCTTAGGCACAGGGGCTCCTGTCCTGGACTCCAGACTCCAGGCCCTGCTGTGCTCTGGAGAACTTTCCTGAAATGCTCTAAGTACCCCTATGGTGCCTGGGACATACCACGTTGGCAGAGCAATTTGAGGGGGGGGCTGATCCTGGACAGTGATCTATGTGGAACCCATTCCCTATTTCTTCCCTTTGGGGCTGTTTCTGACTCTCTACCCTACATGTGGGGCTAATTAATTGCTCTAGGGAGCTCTAGTATTCACATCTATAGGTCTCCCCAAGGCCTGTGGGCCCAAGTTCCATGAGATTGGGTTGCCAGAATGGTGCTGACGCACTAATTTTGGAAGATTCTTTAAGGCAGCAGAAGTGACAGCACCCATCCTTTATCCTCTGTCATCCCCAGCTTTCTCCTTCCCCCACTGCTGGCACCCAGACTGGTCATGTCACTTCCTCACAGGCTCTTCATGTCATTCAGTCTTCCACGGTTGGCTGGGCCCATCTCCTCCAAGAANGGGGGGGGCTGATCCTGGACAGTGATCTATGTGGAACCCATTCCCTATTTCTTCCCTTTGGGGCTGTTTCTGACTCTCTACCCTACATGTGGGGCTAATTAATTGCTCTAGGGAGCTCTAGTATTCACATCTATAGGTCTCCCCAAGGCCTGTGGGCCCAAGTTCCATGAGATTGGGTTGCCAGAATGGTGCTGACGCACTAATTTTGGAAGATTCTTTAAGGCAGCAGAAGTGACAGCACCCATCCTTTATCCTCTGTCATCCCCAGCTCTCTCCTTCCCCCACTGCTGGCACCCAGACTGGTCATGTCACTTCCTCACAGGCTCTTCATGTCATTCAGTCTTCCACGGTTGGCTGGGCCCATCTCCTCCAAGAGCTTTGGAGATCTAAACTTTTGGTTCACAATTCTAACAGGCCTTTCTAATCTGTATCTTTTCTCATCTGCAGTCAATTAGATGGCATCATGTTCTCTGGTTTAAAGCAGTGACAGATGAAGGATGGACATTCTTTGAGAGAATGGTACTGGTATAAAATCCTCAAAATGAAATTTAACATGAAAATAGGATAAATTGTCTTTCATATTTTCCTGCCCAATTTAGGTGGTCATTTATCTGTGGTCATTATCAATGAAGTGACACTGAGATAGTTTTTGAAATTCAGTATTCATGGAGAGCAGAATGTATGAGTAATTATGAAACCAGCATTCAGTTCAGTTCAGTTCAGACGGTCAGTCATGTCTGACTCTTTGCAACTCCATGAATTGCAGCATACCAGGCCTCCCTGTCCATCATCAACTCCTGGAGTTCACTCAAACTCATGTCCATCGAGTCAGTGATGCCACCCACTCATCTCATCCTCTGTCGTCCCCTTTTTCGCNTGGGGTGCTATTGCCTTCTCCAAAGCATACTGAAAGAAATAGAAAATCTGAAGAGATGTCTCATTACTAAAGATGTCATTCCATAGATAATAATTTACTGTTAACAAAAAAAATCAATGAAAATATAAGCCCTGTCTCTTATACACATCTTTTCGCTTGCCCCCAATCCCTCCCAGCATCAGAGACTTTTCCAAAGCATCAACTCTTTGCATGAGGTGGCCAAAGTACTGGAGTTTCAGCTTTAGCATCATTCCTTCCAAAGAACACCCAGGGCTGATTTCCTTTAGAATGGACTGGTTGGATTTCCTTGCAGTCCAAGGGACTCTCAAGAGTCTTCTCCAACATCACAGTTCAAAAGCATCAATTCTTCAGCGTTCAGCCTTCTTCACAGTCCAACTCTCACATCAGCATTGAAGTGAAGTAAAGTGAAGTTGCTCAGTCGTGTCCGACTCTTTGTGACCCTGTGGACTGTAGCCCACCAGGCTCCTCCATCCATGGGATTCTCCAGGCAAGAATACTGGAGTGGGTTGCTATTTCCTTCTCCAGGGGATCTTCCTGACCCAGGAATCGAACTCAGGTCTCCTGCAATGCAGGCAGACTCTTTAACCTCTGAGCCACCAGGGAGGCCATTAAATAACTGAAATTATGTAACTGCAGAGGCAAGAAGGCATTTTTTTAAGAAGCTGCTTTTTTTGTTTGTTTGTTTTACTTCCAAACAGCCATGTGAGTAATGACCAAGTTACCCCTCTTCTTTGGCAGGAGGTAAGAAATTGGCCAGAAACAACATATTTGACAATAAGGAACTTGAATGGATTATTGTCAGATCTGACCAAGAAGAAATAGTACTTGGACACCATGAAGAGTATTCACATGCCCTAATTAGGAAATAAACAAATATTTCAATACCTCTTCTCTACCTGTTATTCTGAATAATCAATAAGCTACTATACCTCACATGGACTCCTTGAGTTTTAATATTTAAAATATAATTTTAAAATTTAAATATATTTTTCTCCTTTTTGTACTTAGCCCAGGGTTCTGCCAAAAATATTTATATGCATCCAACATGCCCTAAGAATAGTTCTGTTTGTGCATGTTTTTCTTTTATGAAATTATTAGAGATTTTCTCTGATCCCACATCATTCTAAATTCCCAGCAGCTCTCCTTATGATTCTATTTTCCCTATATCTTTACCATTACTTATTATCTGCTTTTCCAATTTTTATGAGGATAACTGGTTTAAAATGATAGCTCATTGCTATAAGTTGTGATTTGTTGATTACTGCTGAAGTTCTAATACTTTGGCCATGTGATACAATGAGCCAACTCACTGGAAAAGACCCTGATCGCTGGGAAACATTAAAGGCAAGTGAAGAAGGGGATCACAGAGGAAAGGATGTTTGGATGGCATCACCAACTCAATGGACATCAGTTTGAGCAAACTCCAGGAGATGGTGAAGGACAGGGAAACCTGGTGTGCTGGAGTCCTGCTGCTACTAAGTCGCTTCAGTCATGTCCGACTCTGTGTGACCCCACAGAT
Source organism: Neotragus pygmaeus (assembly GCA_006410875.1). Taxonomy (NCBI): domain Eukaryota; kingdom Metazoa; phylum Chordata; class Mammalia; order Artiodactyla; family Bovidae; genus Neotragus; species Neotragus pygmaeus. Next base: position 577,210 of record SJYV01026549.1, on the reverse strand, counting down.
GGGAGCCCACCAGGCTCTGCCATCCCTGGGATTCTCCAGGCAAGAACAGTGGAGTGGGTTGCCATTTCCTTCTCCAATGCATGAAAGTGAAAGTGAAGTTGCTTAGTCATGTCCAACTCTTAGCGACCCCATGGACTGCAGCCTACCAGGCTCCTCCATCCATGGAATTTTTCAGGCAAGAATACTGGAGTGGGGTGCCATCACCTTCTCCAGTGCTGGAGTCCATGGGATTGCAAAGCGTCAGACACACCTTAGCAACTGAACAGCAACCACAGTAAAACATTTATTTTTAATAATTCTAGCCCATTTTCTTTTCATCTATAGCTGCATTCTCCCAGCAGGAAGTGGCCTCACCCACATCCACTGCTTTAATTACCATCGTGACTCACAATTTTTCCAATTCTATAGCTCCGGATCTTTCTTTTGAAATCCACATTCAAGTAGATTACCGATTGTTTAATAGCATTTTCATCTAGATAGCTCACAGGACCTTAAACTCAAGGAACCCAGAGGAGAATTCACGATTATTCCTCTCCAAACCTACTTCTGCAGGTTTCCTGTCTTAGTAATTCAATCACCACTCACCTAGTGATTCAAAGCAGAGATTTGTATGTTTACATTTAATCAACATTAAGGTCCCGTTGATATATCACTTTCGTGAGTTTTGAGGCAGCATGCTTTTCTCAATTCCACTTTTCTGCCCAATTCTAAGAAACAAGCACCCTCTCCAATATTATCACAGAAGTTTACTGAACGGTCTTCCTACCATCAGTCCTGCTCCCTGTCAAACCATCTTCCATTCTAGCCAGTGTGGATGGTTAAAAGTGAAAATCTATTTATTTGATCTCTCTGTCTAAAATCTTTGAACAGCTTCCTTTCGTATCATTTATTGGCTTCCCAGGTGGCTCAGTGGTAAAGAATCTGCCTGCCCATGCAGGAGACCTGGGTTCGAACCTTGGGTTAGGAAGATCCCCTGGAGAAGGAAATGGCAACCCACTCCGGTTTTCTTGCCTGGGAAATCACATGGACAGAGGAACCTGGCTGGCTACAGTCCATGGGTTCACAAAGAGTCTGACATGGCTTGGCTAAAACAAACAAACAACATATCATTTAGAACAAAGTCCCCCAATCCTGTAGACCATGGATTTTTCTGGGGTAGCCACATCTCATGCTACTCTTTCCCTCACTTTGTGCACTCCAGCTTGCAAACACAACGTTCCTCCTTAGAATTTAGCTAAAAACCCTTAGTTTCACTTTGAATGCCCTCCTCCCTGTGATGGATTAAATATGGCATTTTTCCCCCTTCCTTCCTTCTAGAGGCAGAATTGAAGCTGCTGGCATATAAATGCTTTGAACAATTTGAGTTAACTTTGATTCTAACCTTAAAACCTGGTCACTTTTCTTTTTTATGGTTTTGTGCATCTTGAGCTGCTATCTAAAAAGTAGGACTTTATTCAGAGAACATATGGAAAGGCCACATGAAGAATCAAGACTGAAACTCCAGGGAAAGAGAGAGGAGCCTAGCCATCTCCACGGATGCCAGCCTTCCAGACATCCACCACCTAAGTAAAAATCAGATATCCCCCTCTTGTTGACATGTCCAGTGACTGGAGTACCAACTGACATCACATGGAACAATTACACACTGAGCAATTAATCACACAATCAGAAATGACAATTTTTTGTTAAAAATGATGACTTTTGTGCAACCACTAAGTGTTGAAGTGGTTTGTTAGGCAGCAAATTGGAGTTCCCTTGTCAGAAGCAAGGAGTTTTATGACAATGATTAAGGTAGTCTGTAAATTCACAGATGGTGATTTTGGCAGAAATGTTTTCAGAAGGGAAGGCAAATCCATTTCTAGAGTAAATGACTATTCCAGTGAGAACAAATCACATCCTCCTTCATGATGGAAGTGGTCAATTTTCAAGTGGCTGGCTGGTGACCCCCAAAAATGGTATCATAATGTACATTTGCTGGCTAAAGAAGATCCTGTGAGTTGATCAAAGTCTTCCCTATGCAAATGTATTAACTGAATCTATGTGTGCAATCTGCTGTAAAATGAGAAATGTAAACACCCTTAGAATATGGCACTTTAGAAGTGAAATCTAGTATATTGTTTTGAACATCTCGTTTAAATAAAGCAAATATTTAACCTCCACATTAGACACTTAAACAGGGCCTCAATAAATCAATTAATTTCCTCATTTATTTTGGATGCTGTTAAAGTATTCAGCTATAATCTGGCATACATACTTTTGGGATGCCTGGTTATGGAGAATTCTGAACTGTTAAATAAATAAGAGAGTCAACTTATATTTTAAATTCAGCCTTTCAGAATTCTTTTCTTTTCAGTTTTGCTTGAGCAGGAAATGCTTTTACCCCCTTTCATATGGAAATTATTTCCACAATATGCACCATCAATATTCATCAAGTATCACACCAATTAACAAACCGTGAATAATCTGGAACAAAAATTTAATGCATGAAAACCCACAAACATCTAGGTGGCTGTTAATAAGGCTATGTTTGAGGTAATCACACACAAATTTAATTTTAAATATACTTCCCTTAAGGAAGGGGTATCAATGTTAATTTAAGAATTTAATTTGTATGTTGTTTTAACAAAATGTCTTTCAAGGAATATGCAAAAGCATCACGCCAGGAACTTTGCTTATGAGCCCAATATTGAATTTTCTTTTATGGAATGGAAATAGACTATTCCTGTTATATTTATATAACTTAATACAACTCATTTGTGAAGTTCACTTAACCCTATAGTATAAAAGTATGAGACAAACAATACAAATTCTTTGAATAGATACTTCATAAAATGATTAATTTTGAGATTAGCAGTAAAAGAGCATTTTGTTTTCAAGGAATATTAATATTTAGTTAAGGCACTTTGAGAATGATCATTTCTAGAAGTGAGCTTACACTGATTTTAAAATTTATATATAGTCTAATCAGCTTTCCAAACTTAGTGCTTCAAACTGACAACTGGCAACATAAGTAATATTTGTCTCTTCTTGTCTGAGCTTGATGACACAGAGAGAAGGGATTGTAACTTCTCTTAAACAATGAGAATGTCTGAGTCCAGATTTATGTAACTTTCAAACAACTAGTGGATGGCAGAACACAGAGCTAGGGCTAGATTATGTTTCCTTATCCTTACTAAGTTTGCCCCCTCATTAAAAGGGTAAAGTCAGTAAATGTGGAAGAGACAAAATTATAAAGATACAACCAAAAGTTAATTACATTGAAAATAAAGATATAATGGGAAGATTATCATGAAAGCTAATTTTTACAAAGACTAATAAAGAAGATAAATCTTTGGCACAACAAACCAAGAACCAAAAAGCAACACGGATGAAGAATATTACAAATGTAAGGGAGGATGAAACATAGTTAGTATTGATGATATGTTTTAAATATTACAAGAGAAAATTCAAAAAATATCTTCATAGCAAATTTGAAAATAGACAAAAATTGCCATTTCCTAGAAAATATACCAAAGCATACTCCTGCTGCTGCTGTTGCTAAGTCGCTTCAGTCGTGTCTGACTCCGTGCAACCCCATGGACTGCAGCCCACCAGGCTCCCCTGTTCCTGGGATTCTCCAGGCAAGAACACTGGAGTGGGTTGCCATTTCCTTCTCCAATGCATGAAGGTGAAAAGTGAAAGTGAAGTTGTTCAGTCCTGCCCAACTCTGAGTGACCCCATGGACTGCAGCATACCAGGCTCCTCTGTCCATTGGATTTTCCAGGCAAGAGTACTGGAGTGGGGTGCTATTGCCTTCTCCAAAGCATACTGAAAGAAATAGAAAATCTGAAGAGATGTCTCATTACTAAAGATGTCATTCCATAGATAATAATTTACTGTTAACAAAAAAAATCAATGAAAATATAAGCCCATATAAGTTTTTAGGCCTCTTCTACCAAATATTGAAGGGAGAGATAGTTCCAATGTGATATAAACCCCCAAGAGCAGGGAGAAAAAGGGGAGGACCACATCTTCAACCTGTTTTAGGTAGCCAGTATAACTTAGTTAAGGTAAGAAAAATATGAAGAATGAAAATGACATTCCAGTAATATCATTCATGAACATGGATAAAAACCAAGTAATCATTAGCAAGCCAAATCTCACAAAATTTATCTTTGGAAATATAAATTAGCTATTTTTTAATCCAAAAAGAACCTTTGTCTTTTCCCTAGAGCATTAAATCTATTTGCATTTATTCGACTTCTGGATTATTTCTAATATTGCATTAAATAGTTCCTACTTGCCCTGCTTTCCTCCCATTTTCTGTCATTCCTTTCTTGTGTTCTAACTGAATACTTTTTCATTCTTATGGTTTTCTGTTTACTCATCCTTTTTTTTTTTCCTTTTCCTTACCTTTTCTTTCTCGTTCTCATTGATTGTGTCAATTTTCTTGTTTGATTTCCCTGCCTTTATTGTATCTGGAATTTGAAGGCCATGATTTTCTACAAATTTTTAGCATAGTCCATTTACTCCCCTCTCAGCTAGTTCAGGAACTGTAGAAAGCTTTCGCTCCAATCAACCCCCTTTGTAATTTAAATGATGTTCTGGTCTGGTATTTCAGCTCTCTCCTGTTTTTTTCTTTCTAAAAGAGATTTGTTGTTTGACATAGTCAATGTTTATTTTGAATTCCCTAAAAATTTTCCAACATCTCTATTCACCATTCTTTCTTGGCACTTTAGACTTTCTACCTGAAATCATTTCCTTTGTGCCCAAGGTGTTTCCTTTATGAATCCCTTTACTGAAGCTGAAGATCTGTTGGTAGTAAATATCTCTCAGGTTTCATTGAAATTTGTTTCACTCTCATAGCTGAGACAGACAGGCAGACCCTGGAGATATTGTGGGCTTGGTTCCAGATCTCCACAATAAAGCAAATATCACAATAAAGAGACTCCTCTCTGCTTAGATTTTTTTAGGATTCTACGATTTGAAGTTAAAGGTGTGTGTGTCTGACTCTTTGAGACCCTTTTGACTGTCAGGCTCCTCTGTCCATGAGATGTCCCAGCAAGAAGACAGGAACAAGTTGCTGTTTCCTCCTCAAGGGAATTTTCTCAACTCAAGGATTGAAACATCATCTCCTTGTATGTCCTGTCTCCTGCACTGTGGGCAGGTTCTTTACCTGAGCCATCAGGGAAGCACAGGTGAGTTCAACAATTGTAGGCAAATTCCTAGCTACTGTATTTAAAAAATAGTTTTGTCCCATGCCTCTTTTATTTATTTAATTATTATTTTTTTTTTTTACTTTATTTTACTTTACAATACTCTATTGGCTTTGCCATACATCGACATGAATCCACCACAGGTGTAGCTCGTGTACACCCACGCCTCTTTTAAATTTCCTCTGGCGCACCGATATTATTTTTTAAATTCTGACTTTTTATATTACCTTGTCAACAAAGGTCTGTCTAGAAAAACTACTGGTTTTTCCAGTAGTCTTGTATGGATGTGAGAGTGGGACTATAAAGAAAGCTGAGTGCTGAAGAATTGATGCTTTTGAACTATGGGGTTGGAGAAGACTCCTGAGAGTCCCTTGGACTTCAAGGAGATCCAACCAGTCTATCCTAAAGGAAATCAACCCTGATTCATTGGAAGGACTGATGTTGAAGCTGAAACTCCAGTACTTTGGCCACCTGATGTAAAGAACTGACTCACTGGAAAAAACCATGATGCTGGGAAAGATTGAAGGCGAGAAGAGAAGGGGAAAACGGAGGATGAGATGATTGGATAGCATCACCGACTCGATGAATATGAGTTTGAGCAAGCTCCGGGAGTTGATGATGGACAGGATAGTCTGGCATGCTGCAGTCCATGGGGTCGCAAAGAGTTGGACATGACTGAGTGACTGAACTGAATTTTTA